>VIAU01000045.1:0-20317 GCA_009618085.1 Bathycoccus sp. SAG3 | reverse complement strand
GCAGCGGCATAGCAATAATAATGATAACGGTAGCAATGTAAACGACAACAACAACGGCTCAAACGAAACTGAGCAGGTTTTAGCGGCAAATTTAGAAACGTCCATTGAGCAACAAGAAAACGCCTTTCGAGCGTTTGGCGCATTTGCCATGGTGGATGACGATATCGCAATGTCTCGCGGTCAAACTTTAAGAGCAGCGCACACTTCGTTCAGTGGTTGGTCGAATCCAGAGGCCATTCGAAGGCAAGGGAATAATGGCAACATCTCGCTGTCAAGCGCGGAAAATTTCCCAAGTTTAGGTTCAGGGAGTACAACGACTCGAATCGGTACCGGCGGGTGGAGCCAAATGGCGCAGAGAGCCTCGAGTTTACACGATGATGGTGTCGTTCGACGACCCCGAGTTCAACCACCACGAACTGCTTCATCAACAGAACAAAGAAACCACCACGAACAACAACGGGCACATCAACGAGAGGCTGAATTTGCCGCAGCGGCGCTTCCGAACGATTCGGTAAACGCAGACGAAGCGAGGCGCGCGCAACTCGCCGCGGCGTTTGGCATTTCGAATCCAGACTCGCACGTCTCTGCCTTTGCCGTATCTGGTGCGAAAAGTGCATTCAAGCAGGAACACTTAAAAGCAGCGAAGAACAACCCTCGTCTGTGCGCGCAAATCGAACAGAAGTTTGAAGAGATGGCGAGAGATGCCAACAATCGTCGAGCGACATTTCCTCCCATGACGAAATTTCTTCGCGGCGTCGTCCACGAATACGCGGCGTTGTGGGGATTCACCTCTCAAAGCTATGGTAACGAACCAAACAGACGCGTAGACGTGTTTCGAACGACCGCGTGTAAGAAACCGTCGATTAACTTGCGCGAGGCTATTTTGGCGCACGACGAGTTAAAGAAAGAAAAAGAGGAGAAGGATCGAATGATGACGTCGAACGGAGCGGGGGCAGGAGGTATTAGCTCTTCAATCAATCAACCACCTGAAGAAGCCAGCGAGGACGAATATTTCCCAGGATTCACTGCCTATCACACCAAGCAAACTGGTGGCATTGAGTACGAACGTCTAACCGCCACATTTTCCGACGGCGCCGAAAAAAAGACGGTATTTTTGATGCTTCGCCCTTGGGCCGGTCAATTCGCCGTCGAAGTGGACTCAGAAACCGACTTGGACGATATTTACATAGCCCATTTCAAAAACCCAGAGGCTTTAAAGAAAGCCAGCGGCGTCATCGGTGGCGGCGTCAAAGGGAAGTTCAAGGTGAAATACAGCGAAATTATGGCGAAGAGTAGTGGCGCGGCGCTGCGACCGATACCTTTTGGCGGCGGCGGCAGTACAGGCGAAGGCGAAGACGAAAGCGGCGCCGCGAATGCCGCCGGTATCACACGCTCCCCACCGAAAATCTTCGAGCTCAGAAGGAAGAAGAAACCGTAAACGACGCCACTGCAGACGTGCGCTTTTGCGAAAGAGAGAGAGAGAGAGAGAAAGACAACACGCAAAATAGAGTAGAATAGAGAGATATTAGACGTAGATAGATAGAGAGCTTCATTTAAGAACACAACACCCTAAACCCTAGAGAGAGAGAGAAAGTTAACACCCTTCTCTGTGTCCGCGCCTCATTTTTTCATCATCATCATCATCATCATCATCATCATTGTCGCATCCGAGAAGACGCGCGGCGCTCTTTCTCTCTCGCTTTTTTGGCGCGTCGATTAGATACTTTCGCTTCGAGAAGACCTCACAGTCTCCCTCTCGCTGTCCTCTCTCCTCCGACGGCGAGAAGACGACGAGCACACGACGCACAGGGAAAGAGAGAAGATTGGACACGTCCCCAACGCGTTAAATCCTCTCTTTGAGCGCGCGCTCGAGAAGAAGAGTTCTCTCTTTCGTTGTTTTTGACCAAAAGGAAGAAGAAGCGGGCATCACCATGGTACTCCCGCCAAAACCATCGTCGTCAAAATCATCAGGCGTTGGCGTCGTCGTCCCGCCGCACTCGCCGCGAACGTCTCGCAAAAGAGCGGCGTTCGAAAGCGAGCAAGGATGGTACGTCTCGTGCCTCTCGATGTGGTCGGACGATAACTCGTTCTTTTGGGTGTTCGTCACGTTGCTTTTGTTTCTGGCGAAAGGCGTGATAACGACGCTGGAGTGCGAGGGAGATTGGTCGTCCGCGACGATAGTTTTGTTAGCGGCGTTAATTCCGTGCTGCTTGTGGGCGGTATTCTTCGTCTTCATGTCGAAAAGAGGCCACGGGGACGCTTTTCACGAGCATCTGTCGTTTGGCGTTTTGGCGCAGACGTTTTGGTGCGGGGCGATTGTTGCGCCGGTTGCGGTGTATACGGTGAGAGCATTCGCAGCGGGAATCGTGACCGCGTTGCTGGGGTATTCGGCGATGGCGTTTAGCGCGGAACCACCAGTGAACGAGGAAGGTCAAAGGGGCGTCAGCATGGAGACCATCATGGCGACGGCGTGGCTGGCGTTCATTTTGGCCGGATTTAGCGAAGAGACGGCGAAGTATTTCGTCGCGAGTAGGTGGGTGAGAGCGAACGATGACAGTTTAGGGAGCAAAGTGGAGTTGGAAGAGGATATGGGAGGATGTTTATATGCCATCGGATGGTCCAAACGAACGCGGTCGCCGAGGAAGGTTGTTTTGTTAGCCATGGTCGTTGGCTTAGGCTTCGCGTGGATTGAGAACGTCCAGTACGGAGTAAGGACGTACGAGCAAATGCAAAACACGCAGGTGTTGATGGACGTGACGAAAGCGGATATTACCGTCGTTTGTGACGATCCGCAACACCCAAGGATTGTGGTGCTGAGCGGATCGTTGAACACGCCGATCGCGGATGAGGCGATACCCGATGCAGAAAAGACGCTGCAAGTGATGCAAGGAACGACAGAAACGACCGCGCAAATCATTCCGGCGTTGATTACGAGCACGGGATCGAAATCGAAAGAGGAAGAAGATGTTACAAACGAAAGAGAATTTACCGCGCAAAAAGTGTACGCTCAAGATCAACACGTAATTCAACAACAACTACTACTACAACAACGATCACACAAAATGAGTTATTTCATGTCCACAGATTCTGGGTGGATTCCGTTCCTCGGGAAGATGACTGGTATTTCAAGGAAAAATGGCGACGGTAAAGGCCAATTACATCCAGTGTACGACGATCGCCAAATCGTTTGGGAGTTTAAGAACCAAATTTTACGAGGCATTTACGAAAGTTTTGCGCAAACGAAATTGACTTTGGAAAAGGCGACGGATGGCATGCACTCGTACATCATGAAAGAGATATTGAGACCGTCGAACGCGAAGGATTATCTGCGTTTATCAAGCGAGAGCGGGGAGGATAATAGATTGAGGTTAGGGAAAATGGGCGAACAAGAGAGTACCGAAGGAGGAGATAATAGCAATATGAGTAAGGATACACAGCAACGGCAGCAACAGCAGCAGCAGCAGCAGCAGCAGCAACAGCAACAACAACAAGGTAACGGTCTCTTGGGTATCATCACGGAGGACCCCAAACAACGCGAAAGCGTTATCGTCCGGGCGTTGACCCGGTACGGTTTCGCCGATCCGAATGGCAACCAAACCGAAGTCGCCATCACGAACTGGAACCAAACCGCCATCAACTGCACGGTCCAAACCATGGACGGTCGCTCACTGTACGACGAAGAGCGAGGGGCTACGGCAACGATGATCACCATCACCAGAGGCTTCATGCCCATGCACGCCATCTGGGCTGGTCTCTCTGGCATGCGATACGTCCGAGCGCACTGGATCATCCAAGCTTCCAACGGTTTCTTCATCGACCCAATCAAGTGCATCTCCCGCTCCTGGCTCTACCATGGCGCTTTCGACTTCTTCCTCATGTCTGCCGACCAACTCCGCATCGCCATGCAACCCGAAGTCACGAACCCGTACGTCTCTTGGTTTATCGTCACAGCTGCCGGCACGTTCATCATTCTCTTCTCCTGGATCCATTTAATCAGAGAAGGCGACCAGTTAGAGAAAGATTTGAACCGAAACGGTTACCCGGGGTCTCAGAACATCGCCAACGTCGCCTTATGTTCCGGTCGCCGCCGAAGAGCGTACTGTTGTTGTCGCCTACTCCGTTCCGCCGACGCCGACGCCTTCGACGCCGACTTCGACTCCGACGACGACCTCCAGGCGCCTTTGTTAGACGACGGGCGCGATCACCACCACGTCGCAGGTGCGAGCAAAAGAGGAGACGCATCATCTTCCCCGGGTACGTACGGGAGCGCGTAGGATTGCCCTCTCTCTCTCTCTCTCTCTCTCTTGAGTGTTGTTATATTATTATATATTACGTACTCCTCCTCCTCTAAACCCTTAAACAAAATTTTCCGCAATTTTCTTCTAAAGGTCGGGGAAAAAGATATCTCCAAACCCGTTTTGGGCTCCTCTTCTTCCGCGCTTTGCGAGAGAGAGAGAGAGAAACGACGACGACGACTTCGAGACGACGCGAGATGCCCGTGTCCACGCGAAGGCAGAAGACGTCGAGGACTTTTACTCCTGGGGTTTTGGAGAAGGAGGCTTTGGGGCGCGACGACTTTTTTGACGATGTCGCCCCCAAAGGCGTTTTACGGAAAAATGGCAAAACTTTGAAGAAGACGACGACGACGACGGGGAGAGGAAGAGTCGCCGAAGAGTGGGACGCCCACGCGAACGAAGAGGAGGAGGAGGAGGAGGAGGAGGAGGAGGAGGAGGACGACGACGACGAGTCGAGAACCGCGAGGAAGACGTCAAAATCGAAGGACAAAAAAACGAATCCGCAAACGTCGAGAGGAGGGACGCGAATCAGACGACAACGCAATCGGTCAGATGCCCCCACAAAAAAGGACTTTTTTGAGACTGAAGATGGAGAAGGGCCTCGGAGAAGGAAGAACGAGACGAAGACGCGCAATCTCATCGTCGCGTCGACGCCACCGACGACGACGTCGCCACCGTCGCCACCGACGACGACCGGGAGTCCCTCGAGCCGTCGAGGTTCGCGCGGGTCGAGAGACGACGGAGCGAAACATCAGCGGTTCATCTCGTGGAAAAAAATTATGCGGAACGTGGCTCCTTTTTGCGTGTTGAGCGTTCAATACGGCGCGCAACCTCTGTTGACGAAGAAGTTTATTTCGACGAATGTTTCGAGCTTAGGCGTCGTCGCGGCGACTGAGTGCATGAAGATTGTATTGTGTTTGATTTTGATGCGAATACAAGGTCCGAGAGAGATACGCAGACAATTTCGGAAAGTTAGGTTGAAGGTATTTGCTTTGAGCGTTGTTCCTGCGATTTGTTATTCCATTCAAAACGTGTTGATGCAGTACGGATACCACTCCGTCGACGCGGTTTTGTTCAACTGTTTAAACCAAACGAAAATCATTTGGACCGCGTTGTTTGTGTACGTCGTGTTTGGGACCAGACAGACGTTTGTCCAGTGCTTGTGTTTATTAGGATTGATGTTGGCGAGTGTGATTTTGCAAATCAAAGAAATTTTAGAACCAGCAGTAGATGCGCAAAAATCGCTGGGCGACGTAAACGGAGGAGGAGAAACAGGCACGATGATGATTGAAGAGGAAGATTACGCGAGATATTTAGGGGTGCTTGCTGTAACCGCGGCGTCTTGTTTGAGCGGGCTGGCGAGTACGAGCACGCAAATTTCGCTGGAAGCCTTGCGACGACCGGCGCAAATGCTGACGATTGAAATGGCCATCGCTTCCATACCGATCGTCTATTTCGTCCACATCTCGAAATTGGCCTTCGGCGACGAGGTTTTTGTGCAACAGCAACAACAAACTCATCTCCAAGAACACGCGGCCGAACGTTCTGGTAACAATAGTCTCGCATCCTCCGCAGCAATCCAGCGACTCTTCTATGCCGGATCCACGGAATGGTTCTCCATGTTTGACCATTTCACTTTACTCACGTTTGTCCCGATCTTCACCTCCGCCGTCGGCGGCATCTGCGTTGGTTTAGTCACCAAAAACCTCGGTTCCGTCGCCAAAGGGTTTGCCATTACTATCGGTTTAATTCTCACCGGAGTCATCGAGTCCGTCGCTAAAGGTGAAATGCTACAAGCGGAACAAATCGTCGGTCTTCTCTTGGTTGGAGTGTGCACGCATTGCCACACGGTGTACGCGCACCAAGAACCTCTCACGAGTAGTCAAATTAGAATAGCGGCGGCGGCGGCGAAGAAGAGAGAAGAGAGATTGCACCAGAAAAAATACGAATAATACTACTACACGTGGCATTGGTCGGTGGAGGAAAGAATACTCGTCATAGCGTCATAGCGTAGGGGTGCTTGTATTGAAACGATAGTTATTTATCAACAAAATCCTTCTCTCGTTGCTTCTTCAAAAACAATTCATGCTAGAGGATAGTAGTATTGTTTTCAACGCCTTCACATGCATCTCCGCGCGCTTCCTTCCGCGTCTGTCGCTTCCTCCTCTTCCTTCTCTTCTTTTGCGACGAGGACCCCCGGTGCGAAGAAGAAGAAGATGAAGAATCGACGACCATTCCCCACCACCCGCTTTCCCGCTTTGATGACTCGGTCGGCGTACGGGACATCCTCCACCGACGGCAGTTGGACGGAAAACGCGTCCAATCCGTTCAACGACCTCATCTCACTCGCGAGAGGCAAGCGGGACATCGTCCAAGCCGGAGAATCGTGTCTGTACGAACGCTCGATGGAAGTTCCCTTGGAGGATATCGAAAGCACCGAGATACAGGACTTGGTTTCGGAAATGTTGGCCATCGTGAAAGGACGAGGCGTTGGGCTCGCCGCGCCGCAGATTGGCGTGAAGAAACGCGTTTTTGTGATGGAGGACACGAAGGAAGGCATGTCCGACGAAAGCGAGGAAGAGCGAAAGTCGAAGAAACGAGTGCCATTTAAAGCGAAGGCGGTTATAAATCCGGTCATCACACCAATTGGAGATGCGAGCGCGGCATTCATGGAAGGGTGTTTGTCGGTGCAAGGATACAGAGCACTCGTGAGGAGACACTTGAAAGTCAAGTTGAAAGGCGTAGCACCAGACGGGAAGCCTATCGATGTAGATTTAACCGGGTGGCCGGCGAGAATAGCGCAGCACGAGATGGACCATTTGAATGGCGTTCTTTACGTGGATAGAATGGAGAAGAGAACGCTGAGAAGAGTGGATAAAGTCAGCGCTCCAGTTCCAACTGATAGGCACGAGGAATTCGGCACTTGTCCTTCCGTAGGTGAAATAGCAACCGGTGGCTCGTATCTTTCCAACAAATCCGCCATTACTGGAGTGGACGACATCGAAACTTTAACGAAGAAAAGCAAGAACAGACGAAAACGACGATAGAATATTATGTAGTCAACAATACTAACTATGGTAGCCAAACACAAGCATGCTAAATGAGCAAATCGTAATGCGTTTGACCGTTATACAAAAGCCTCACTGGCGCTCTTTCCGTCACCTTCCCAGTCTTCTTGTTCATCTTCGACGCGTACTCTTCGCCGTACGTTTGTATGCACACGTACCCGCTCCCGCTCGCGGCGTTCTTCGCCATATGTGCCGGTAAATACACCATTATCGGGCGTCGTATTAATTTTGCTAACACTAACAACTCTGTCTCTCCGCCCCAAAAGTCTTCTTTTTGTATGCGCCTACAGTATCCTTCGATCCCATCGGGATCGCCGTACTTGATAGACATGCTTGCTTCCGAGTGTCCTTTTCGTTTCTCCTCGTCTCTGCACATTTGTTCAAACACTGCGTTTCGTAACGTATCCGCCTCCTTCGTCTCTTCGGAGGAGGTCATGTTGTGTTTCGAAAGGTGTGCTAAACCTAACGCCAACGCGCGAAACATGCATCTGCCGTCGCCTTTGATTTTCACGCACTGGAAGTGTTCGCTTTTCTTCTTCTTCTTCTTCGACGATGATTTTTTATCCGCCGCTTTGGAAAGGTCGAAGACGCTGTTTTTGAGATGAAGGATGCGTCGCACGGAAGACGAAGACGGAGTGATGGTGGCGGTACTTCTTGGATGATGGCATCGTTTCGTCGTTTCGGAGGCGCTTTGCGTCTGAGAGGACATATTATGAGTTCTCTATAGTTCTGAAGACGTCGACGAAACGAAGGAAAATTTTGAGAAAGTTCACGTTTTTATCGCGTTTACATTGGAACAACAACAACAACAACAACAACAACAACAACAACATTGCATTTAATCACATCCCGTTACTCGCACAGCAGAATTTGCACCCGTGATGGCTCAATCTTTTCCATCTGCTTTAGTGGCCCTTAAACCGGAGCCGGACCTTATCTCCATCCACGGAGGAAAATCGTTCCTCACGAACGTACCAGGCTTTCGGACATATCATTTTCGTGCCTCGTAACTGTTTCGTCCATTTCGTCAACAGTTGGTCGATTTGTTTCAACTCATAGTCGGATAAGTGTTCGTCGCCAGGGTTTGGTAGAATTCTAGCCAACGTGCAGTGCGCCGTGGAGGTTTGTTGGACGCCTCGAACGCCGATGGCGTTGGAGACGAGCGCTGCGCGCGATTTTTTGAGCGAATCGTTCACGTCGTCAAAGCATAAGAGAAGGGCCCCGGAAGTGGCTAAGACGACTCGGTCCACAACTAATTCAATCGATTCGCATGCCTGTAGGACTTCTTGCGCTTTAGTCGCTTCGTCGAGAATGTTGCCCGAGGCAGAGCGCTTGAATTTGCTCTGAGAGGTCGCCATCGACGCGTGCGCGAGATTTTCTGCACTGCTAATGGCTGACGGCGGTTTGATTTTCGACATGGGCGTTGGCGGAGATAACAAGCGCTCATAGTTTTGAGAGATGGAACGTTTAACCCTCGGTTTTGGCTTGTCTGGGAATGTCATTTCTCCTAATCCTTTAGGAATAGATGGTTGTTTCTCCATTGGCGTTGATTGATGCGGTGGCGGCGTCGACGGCGGTTCCACTTCTTCATTTCGCGCTACTTCTACTACTTCGTTTTGCTCAGACGCGATACCTACACCCTCATCCATCAAGAACTCCACCGGCTCCTCTCTCATCATTCCTTCAATCGGCCGACTGAAAAAGAACATCGTCACGTGATACTGCGCTCGATTGCAAACAAACATCGGTCTCTGTCTCACTTTCGTCGCATTTCCTTTGTTCTCATCGTCCTCCTTGTCGTCGTCCCGATTACCAAAACCCATCATCAACTTGCTCAGCTCAGAAACGATCGCGGTTCCACTCGCTGCTAAACTTGGCGCGTCGTCAAACACGGACAATACAATCAATCTGGAACACGAACTTTTCATCGGGAACATCTTCATGTCGTCGTACTTTACCGGCCAAACGCCTACTCCCGGAAATGGTTCGAAGTGAAACAAACTCCTCGTCGCCGCGATGGCGGATGCATCAAACGTTTTTGACGCGAGTAAATCTTTCCGGATGTTTCTGTAGATGAGTTGTAACGGCGACTTAACGACGGGTCCTTGTTTCCTCGAAGAACTCGCGGCATCTCGATCCTCCTCCACTCGTTCTTCATCGCCGAACAAACCGTTCGAGGACAGGCGCTTCTCGTTCAAAAATCCTTTCTTCACTTCCATCGCGTTCTTTCCTTTCGCGGGGCCTGCGCTCCTCTCTTCGATTACCTCGGTTGCCTCTGCGAGACCGACGCCACTTCTTCCCTCCTCCGTTGCTTTTATTGCTTCTTCTTCTTCCGAAGAAGTCGTTCCTCTCGTTTCACGTTGTTTTCTCCTGAGTGGACTTCTCGGAGGCTTCGTCGCGCTCACTCTTCTTGCAGCCTTGACGAGTTCGATCCGGGTTCTCTCCTCGTCTTCATCGATGTCGACAACGACGTTTTCTTCCTCTTCCTCTTCGTCTGTCTCTTTCTCTGTGTCTTCTTCTTCTTCCTCTTCGTCGTTGTTCTTCGACAGATTCAACGTTGTTTTTTCCCCGTCATTTTCATCGTCCAAATGCGCGTCGTAAAATCCTTGCATGTACGCGTAATACGCGGTCCCAGTCAACGCGACCGCTATGAAAGCATACTTGGCGAATCTGGAGACGCGCTGGGCGGTGGTTGGCGCCATGATGCGCCGCGAGCGCGCGTCGACGGTGGGACTCACGTGCGGGAGAATTTTAAAAAAATGAAGGCGGCAAAATGTACTTAATTGACTAAAAATGTTCCTCTCTCTCTCTCTCTCTCTCGCACACCCTCTCCAATATCATCCAATACTCGCGGGAAACTCGTGCTTCCCTTCGCGTTCGTTCCACGGCA
Organism: Bathycoccus sp. SAG3; assembly: GCA_009618085.1. Lineage (NCBI taxonomy): Eukaryota > Viridiplantae > Chlorophyta > Mamiellophyceae > Mamiellales > Bathycoccaceae > Bathycoccus > Bathycoccus sp. SAG3. The sequence continues at coordinate 10,064 of VIAU01000045.1, read as the reverse complement.
AATCGTGGACTTCGGAAACGACGTCGTCGTACTTGAGCGGATGGGAAGCAAAGTTCGCGTACGCGTGCGCGCAACACGCCTTGCCTTCGACCAAGAGATAATGCACGTAAATCAACCCATCATCGTCTTTCGCTTCGTCTTCTCTCGTTGTCGTCGTCGGTGCTTCGTCCGCGAAGACGACGCTTCGCGTGTCGTTCTGCGTGAGCTTTTTCGTCTCTATTTTCAGTAACCGCAAGTCGCCTCGTTCTTTGAAGTACAGATCGGCCGTTTTCTTCACGCGATGGGAATTCGACAGGTGCATGAATCCATCTTTGCGGTCCAATACGGAAGCGAGCGAGAGGATGCCGGACGAGCGCCACTCGTTCCATTCCTCCGGGGTTGCGATTTTCCAGAGGACGTCCAAGTCCGGGAGGAGGAGGCGTTCTTTCTCGTCGAACCACCCGTCGGCATCATCGCATTGGTCGTTGTTCGGCATCGTTTTCGTCTTCGATGAAGATATGCGATGATGATGAGATAATAATAATAGTGTTGAAATGAATTGGAAAAATGTCACGTCACATTTTGTGCGCGCTTATTAATGGAGACGCGCTTTGATCATCGATACAACGAAAAATGACGCCGCACGCACCGGTCGTCGACGCGCTGATCAAATGCATAACCACGTTGCGCGCGTTGCGACGCGACAGTCCTCGAACGTTCTTCCTGTCTCTTCTCGTCGCGTCCGGTGGTCTTCTCTTTGGATTAACGGTGGTGTACGGGACGGAAGAGCGGTTGATGATGTTTGCATCTCATCATCATCGGAGAGAGACAGAAGACCGCGAAGAATTCCTTGCCGCCGACGAGGAGGACACCACCGGGGAGACGTCGAAAACAACACTCACACCACGCGCCACGCCCGAAACCGCGTGGGAGAAACTGGCAAATCTCGCGCTTTTCTGCGCGTGCGTTGCGACGATTGGAATTTTAATGGGCGTCAGACGGGCGCGGAAGATGCTATTTTCTCAGGGCGAGCCGCAAATCGAAGGGCAACCGGCGACGAGTCGCGGGGATGGTTTGAACAACAACAACGGGCAAAAGAGCTGGAATGGAAGCCAATGGGTAGAACCAGCGGCGTCGGTGTTATCGAGTCCGTATAGGAATTCATCGACGACTTCGAGTCATGGCGTCGCGGCCTCCGCGAGACCGCCGGACGCCAATTGGGCGAAAGCGAAAGGACCGAGCAGCGTGTGGAGTGGTGATGATGACGGTACGAATGGTGCGAACGGATCTTCGTTAGATAACAATAATAACGACGACATAAATTTCGCGACCGGGTTTGGGTATAGCGAAGGCGTGACGAGTGAAACGGCGAGAGAACGAGCGTATCGCGAAACACTCTGGGCGAGAAGAGAGGCGGAGGAGTTGGAAGCGGAGGAGAACGAGGAAGATCAGAGGCACCATCACGAATATTTCACGAAACACGACGAGTACGAGGACAGAAGAAGCAGTAGCAATAAACAACAGAAAACGTCCTCCTCCTCCTCCTCTTTCTCGAAAAAAGAAAAAGAGTCCGCCGCGGCCAAACGTGAACGCCGCTGGTCTAAATTCGACCAAAGATGGGAATCCCTGGACGCCTCCTCCAGCACCTCTCGCCTTCCATTGACGTACAATGACATCCCATGGCCGCCAAAAATGGCCAAATTATTAGAACGTAAGATTTCCGAACGGCAAGACGCGTCGGACGCGACTGTGCTGAAGAAAAAAGTCTACCGCGAGCTCATCATGCGGTGGCATCCGGACAAGTTCATGCAAAAGTACGGGAAGAGAGTTCGAGCCGGAGGTGACGAGGATAGAATTAAGGAACGGGTAGACGCGATCGCGAAATCATTGAGCGCGAGCATGACGTCTTTGTGATACCACGCGCGTACAATTTGTTCTCATAAATTCTCTCTCTCTCTCTCTCTCTCGCGCGCGCGCTTTCGCGCGTTTTTTTTGCCTCCTTTTGCGACACGTGTTGCCATCCCACATAGGAGTATCTCTTTCTTATCCAAAAATAATTTTCCCATTCGTTATTTTTTTCGCGCTAAAGTTGCGATTGCGCGCGCGGTATTCACATTTGACGCGATCGATGCGAGCGTTGAGCAGCTCGGTCGCGTCTGTTCGATCGTCGGTTCGGTTCTCGAGAGCGACGACGAAGGATGGACCTCATCACTCGCCTCCTTTTCTTCTTTTCGGGAAAGTAATCCTCGTAACGACCGGGACACGTCGTCGTCTGTTGAAGGCAGTCGACGACGACGCGGCCTCCGTGCTTCTCTCTTCCTCTTTCGCGGCAGAGGCGGATGGTTCAGTGATGTCTTCCATGGATGAGATTTTACTCTCCCCACCGGACTCGGACATCATCACCGAAGATATCACCGAAATGCACAAACGAGATTTAACGAACGAGTCTATCGAAAACGTGACGCCGTCGCCGCAAACGGCGAAAGTGACTTCCATCGCAGAACTGCTCGCGTTTACGTTACCAACCATGGCCATATGGTTATGCGATCCAATTTTGAGTTTATTAGACACGGCTATGGTTGGATTGACATCGACGATTGAACTGGCGGCGATATCGCCGGCGAGCGTATACGTCGGCCACACGTGTTACATTTTGTGTTCGGCGTTTGCGGTAAGCGCGACTGCGTTAATTGCAAGAGATCGGATTGTAGCGAGAAGGAAAAATACGCCAGAGGCGGTGGAGGAAGATGCGAGGACCGTGAACGATGTTTTGGTTTTAAGTACTGGGATGGGATGTATTATCGCCGCGTCTCTATTCGCGTTTCACATTCCAGGGTTGACGAAGTACGTTGGCGCGAATTCGTTGGTGTTGATTCCGCACGCGGCGACGTACACAAAGATTAGACTATTAGCATTTCCAGCGGCAATCGCGTGCGCAGTGATGCAATCCGCGCACTTGGCGACTGAGGATCCGTACACGCCTTTGAAGGCGACATTGGTCGCGGCGGCGGTCAACGGTTTGGGCGACTTCATCGCAGTGTTTTGTTTTAATGCCGGTATCGCCGGGGTGGCTTGGGCGACGGCGTTTGCGCAGATTGTGGTGACTACGTTGTTTGTCCGGGCAATGGTTGTGAGGGGGAAGAAATGTGACGCTCGGAAACACGATTTGGGGTACCGGTTGAACGGACCACCGCCGTTGAGGTTGCCTTTACGATTGCCGAGTTTGAAGGCAATTGGTCGAATTGGAAAGATTGCCACGCCGGTATTTTTCGTGACGTTAGTGAAAGCCGTATTTGTTGGAAGCACAATTCGTTCCGGCACGGCTTTAGGACCAGCATTTTCTGCTGCGAACGGGGTGATGTTCACCGTGTACTTCTTCTTCGCGGTGATTGGAGACGGCGTGTCGCAAGCCGCGCAAACGTTCTTACCGGCACAGTTAGGCGACGAAACGCGAGCGTTTGAAATGACGAAACGCTTATTATTGGCTGCCTTATGCATAGGATGTTTCTCGGCGGTTTTCTCTAGAATAGTTCCTGTATACTTCCCGTATTCCTTCACCACGGACAGTACGGTCGCGGCGTTGATGAAAGAAATCTCCCCGGTTTCTTCCTTGGCGTTGTTACTCCACACCAGCTCCATGGCTTCCGAGGGATGCTTATTAGCCGGTAGGGACACGAAGTTCATGTCCTTGGCGTACGTTCCAAACGCTCTTTTAGCCTGGATCGGTTTGGGCCTCACCTTAAAGGCTGGATTAGGCATCCGAGCTGCCTGGTTCGCGTTGGCGCAGTTTCATTTCGTCCGGTTGACTGTAAACTCGGCGCGCTTACTTTCGAGGCAGTCGCCGCTCAGGAAACAGTTGAAGGAAGACTGAGAGTCTCACGCCATCGGCGCGGTGCCTCGCCTGCATCTGCCAAGGCTTGTTGTACATGATATACCACCACGCGTGTATGAATAGTACTACGTTATTCTTATTATTTCCTCGATACGCTTTCGTCGTCGTCGTCGCGTTGGTCTTTCGAACACTATTATTATATGGCGTATTTTCGAGAGCTCTCTTCTTCTTCTTTGTGTGTTTTATTTTCTTCCTTTTTTTCTTCTCTTTTTTCTTCGAGAGGAACTTTTGTCCTCACAAAAATTTCAGCCGTGTTTTTACAACCACACCTTTTGCATCGAGAAGGAGAACAACAATGGCCGAAGCATCTGACAGAGGCGGATTTTCGCGCGGTTTTGGCCGCGGCGGTGACCGTGGCGATCGAAGAGGTCGCGGCGGTGACCGCGGCGGCAGAGGTCGCGGCGGCAGAGGTCGCGGGCGAGGGAAAGAGGACAAGGACGTCTGGACCCCGTGCACGAAGTTGGGGCGATTGGTGCAAGCGGTACGCGTTCGTAATTATTCGTTGTTTTTGTCGTCGGGAGGGGATGTGCGCTCGCGGAATGGACGCGTCTCTTTCGAGAAAGTGTTTCGCGACGTCGCGACGGCGTTTGCGACGCGCTCTCGAGGTCGCGACGCCTTCGTCGCGCGCGATTTCCGTTCCTCTCTTTTTTGTTTTCCGCATCGACTTTGGTCCCACGGGAGGGCTTTTTTGGGGCTCGACATCTCTCTCGACATGTCGCTCCGCGCACGTCCACGCGAACGGTATGTGCTCACCAATGTCCCTTCTTTTCGTCGTGGAATTCATACAGGGTAAAATCAAATCGCTCGAGCAAATCTACCTCCACTCCATCCCAATCAAAGAGTACCAAATCGTCGATTACTTCGTCGGCGCCAACTTGGTGGATGAAGTCATGAAAATCATGCCGGTGCAAAAGCAAACCTCCGCGGGTAATCGCATGCGATTCAAAGCGTTCGTAGTCGTCGGGGATAGCAACGGCCACATTGGTTTGGGCGTGAAAGCGTGCAAAGAAGTTGCGCACTCTATTCAAGGGTCCATGATTTTGGCCAAGTTGAACATGGTGCCGGTGAGAAGAGGCTATTGGGGCGCCGCGCTCGGCGCGCCGCACACGGTGCCGACTAAGGTCCACGGCAAGTGTGGTTCCGTTCACATTCGTTTGATTCCGGCACCGAAGGGTACTGGAGTTGTTGCCGCGCAAACGCCGAAGAAGGTTTTAGTCATGGCGGGTATTCACGACGTGTTTACGTGCTCCAGAGGCCACACAAGAACGTTGGGTAACTTTGTGAAGGCGACGTACTTTGCGTTGAGATCTACGTACGAGTTCTTGACTCCGGACTTGTGGGCGGAGAACAAGTGGCAAAAAGCGCCGGAGCAAGAGTACACCGACTTCTTGTCCGCGCCGCCGAAGAAGGTTAGACAATACGAAGAATATTAAATATTTTGAGAGGATATTTGATCTTTAGATAATACTATTAGCTTTACTCTTATTAATAATTACGGGTTTATTACTACTACGTACATTGTTCTGTGTGAATGTGTTTGCCGCGCTATGCTGTCTCTAAATGTGCTACGTCACGTGTACTGAAACAGATTCTAGTTACCGAATCTCGCTCGTATTCGCTCTCGTTGTTCTTCTCTCTCGATCGTCTTCTCCAATTGCGTTTTCTGTTTCAGCAAAGAACGGATCAACCTTTCCCGTCTCTCGCTCGTCTGCTCGTTCTCGTCCGCTTCTCTATTCATCTCTTCTTCATCGTAATTCTCTTTGTCGCAATCCAACAACTCTTTCAACGACGACTTCCTCAACGCCTCCAACGCGTCTTCGCACGCTAAACTCTTCTTCCGTTCCCCTTTCCATCGAACTTTCATCCGTTTCGCGCGTTCCGCGGCGAGTTTCTCGTTCGCCGCCGCCTTCGCGCGCTCTTTCTCGGTGTCGTTTCGTTTGTGAGTCAGGGCGGACACGTGCCATCGACGAAACGTTCGTCTCACGAGTGACGCGTTTCTTCGTTTCTCTTCTTTCTCTTCTTCTTCTTCTTCTTCTTCTTCCTTTTTATCATCATCATCATCATCATCATCATCATCTTCTTCTTCCGCGTTGTTTTGGTGACCGTTGTTCTCGTCCTTCTTTCCTCCTGCTTTGAGCAGCAGCAGTTGCATTCGTTTCGCTGCTCGCGTCGTCACCGCCCACGTCTCGAACGTCGTTTTCATCAGTCTCTTTCTCGCGTCTCTTTCGCTCCGTTCTTTCACCGTCGTCACGTGCCACGCGACGAGCGCTTTCCTCCTCGCGGTCGCCGTCGTTCTGCGCGTCATGCGCTCCGACATTCGCCCTTCTCTGCAGCGCATTTTCCACGTCTCGAACGCCTCTCGAAGCATCCGTCTCGCGCGTTTGAGAATCAGCCGCTCGCCAATCGCGCGTCGACGAGCGCTTCTTCTTCTTCTTTGTTCTCGTCGTCGTCGGCTCTCCTCCTCCTCCGAAAACGACATCATCGTGTCCTCTGTAAAGTCGTCCAACACAATTGCGCATTAATTAATTAATGGCTCGAGATATTTCCCCAAAACGCGATAAAAAATGCGCGCGATTGTCGATACTATCGCTCTCGTCGTCTCCGCGTCGTCGTCCGCAAAAAAAGTGGCGCTCAAGACGCGCGACGACCCCTCGCGCGGCATCCCGATTTCCCCAATCGGCGTGGGCACCATCGGCTGGGGCGATGCCTCTCGCGGTTTTGGAACGACATTTCGAGAAAAAGACGCGTTCGATGCCTTCCAACGAGCGCGCAAAAGCGGGATAAACTTCTTCGATACCGCGGAAGTGTACGGATACAAAGGGCAAAAATACGAACAAAGCGCGGAGGAGATTTTGGGACGATTCGTAAAAAACGACGACTCCATTATTAAGGACGAAGTCGTTGTAGGGAGCAAAGTGTTCACGATCCCTTGGACGAACGCGCTGATGGGTGGCGGCATTCGGTTGGGGAAAGAGAGCTTGGTAAAGGCGGGGAAAGAGAGCGTGAAACGCATGGGCGGTCGACGGATGGATTTGTGGTCGATCCACTTCCCGTTCCCGTCGTTCTCGCAAGACGCGCTGATGAGCGCTTTAGAAGAAAGCCTCGATGTAGGCCTGACGAGAGCGGTCGGCGTGTCGAATTACAACACAGAACAGTTGGAACGAGCGTTCGAGATATTGGAGAAGCGAGGGATACCGTTGGCGTCGAATCAAATCGAATACTCGGTCGTCAACCGAAAGGCAGAAAAAGAAGGATTGATTCAAAGCTGTCTCGACCGAGACGTGAAAGTTGTGGCGCATTCTCCGCTGAAAGCGTTGAAGACGACGGAAATCGAGGAGAAATACGTCATCATGAATAAGCTGTGCGAATTTATCGGCCAAGTCAACGGCGGGGGCAAATCGAAAGTCTCGGTGATGTTGAATTACTGCATGGCGAAGGGAACGATTCCCATCCCGGGAGTAAAAAGAGTCGAACACATCGAGGATATTGAAAACGCGATGGGATGGACGTTAGACGAAGAAAGTGTGTTAACGATTGACGAGAAGATGGATTACTTAGACAAACTTTAGCATTTTATGTAGTTGTACGTAGGAGTATCTTTTCATCTCAACGCGCGGTGTCAGTCAAAACAGTGCAAATTGCAGTTTCGAGTGGTATTGAGTCGTTTTCTTCAATGGTGATCTACTATGCAGCTCTTTTAAAATCGTCCAATACTATAGGTACTTTACTATATTCTCTCTACGTAGGTACGTACAATCTATGGTTACCCGCTACTAAATATCTATTTTTACTCCTTTAGCTCGCCTTCCTCTTTTTCTTCCTCTTCTTCCTCCTTTGCTGCTTCTTGCTTCAAAACGTCCTGATACGTCGTATTTTTCGTCTCACTATCTTTGTAATACTCCGGTAAATACCGCTTCGGTACCTCAACCCCACACGTCCTCGGATCTACCTCCACCTCGTCGTCGCGTTCGCCGGCTTTCTTCTCCGCTCGACTCGTCGCATGGAAATCTTCAAACCATTCCAACAACATAGCCAACGCAATAACTGAAGCGCCTTCCTTTCCGTCTTTGCCGCAATATTTGTCGATGTTTCCCTTCGCTCTTTCCCTCGCCATCTTCGTAAACTTCTCGAACGCTTGTTTTTCATTCGTCTCCTCGACCATTTCGCAGACGCTCTTTTTACGCAACGACACTTTCTCGAATTCAGAAGCCATTTTCGATGAAATGTCCTCTTTCGCATCCGCAGGTCCATCCGTCCAGCTCGCAGCCTTCTTCGCTCTCTTCGCCGTTCTATCCCGTTCCTCCTCCTCCTTCTCTTCTCTCTCTTCCTCCTCCCTCTTCTTCCAATCGTCCGGCCCAATCTCCAACTCTAAAATACTCTCTATGTTCCACCCGTCCCACGGCACGCGACATTCAAAATTCCCACTCGATATAATCTTGACCGCGTGACACTTCTCGTTCACCTCCGTCGCGTGAAAACCAATCCTTTTCCCGCGTTCGTCCACCGCGTAGACGACTATGGACCCATCGGTAGGCGTCATGCGGCCAATCATTTTTTTCATTTTTTTTTCCATCGCGTTCGCCTCCGGGTCCCGTTGTTTCCCGCGACGAAATTTCCCTTCGTAATGCGACAACAAGTTCCCGAGCGTCGAGCCAAAGAAATTGCTCCGTTCTTTCGCGATTTTCGGTTGCGCGTGCGGTGGTCTTTGTCGTCGAACGTCCACCGCGATTGGTCGTAAAAATTGGTCTTTTTTCACTTCCTCGTACGTCCTTTCCATGTGGTCGATGGATTCGGCGAGTTTTTGAAACAGTTCTGCGCTTTGAGAAGAGTCGATGGTGTCGACGATGTTCCGACCTAAAGATGCTTTCAATTCTTTCCAAGACGCCTTGCAATGAAGGACGGCGTTTCGCGCGTGGGAAAGTTTGGTTCGAGCAGCCGCATCGAAGACGGGTGGTGGCGGGTCGTTGTTCATTTTCTATTATAATGTGGGGAAAATTCAACACCAACTGGCTACAACTCTTTCTAACTACCTACGTAATCATATATTTAATCGGCGCTCATCCCGGTTGGCGACGCTCTCTGTTGTCGACTTTGATGAGTCGTCGTCGTCGTCGTCGCCGCCGCCGCCGTTTTCATGCGTCTCATCTCGTCGACTCGTTCCACCATTTTCTCCTTGCTCGTTTGTTTCAACGACGCGTACTTCATCTTGGCGGAGTTTTGAATATCTTGTACGCTCGCTCGGATGCGTTCCCTTCGCTCTTCTCTTCTTTCGTCTCGTAACTGTTTGCGTTCTTTCCAACCGGGATGAGAGAAATACGCTTTGGCGTATTCCGCCGTGGCATAGGTCGTGGCAGCGAAAGTGATGTAGCCGAAGTTTTCGACCAATGCAGATGCCGCGTGTTTCTGCGCCTCGTAAGTGTCGAAGAGGAGCGGGATGTGGTCTAAAGTTTGCCCGCACGCGACAGTGAGGAGACCCATTTGTAACGCCGTGGCGATTTTGCCAACGTACAACGGCTCCCATTTTTCCGTGGAATTGAACGCTTGCCAATCGTTTTTTTCTACCCGCGCGCTCTCATTACTATTACTACTCTCACTCTCTGCTCTTTTATTTTCTCGCTCATCCTCTCTATTCACGTCGTCAATGGCAAAGTACTGTCGCCACGTCAACTTTTCAAACTTCAATGCGTTCGCGCGGCGCCAGAACCCGCTCGCTAAAAAGCCACAGTCTCTGATAACGAACACCCCAATCATCCACGCCGGTAATTTTCCACTCACGGCCATTCCAACACCTATTGAACTGACGAAAATCTTGTCCGCCGCGGCGTCAAAAAAGGACCCAAAGTTACTCGTTTGATTCCATCGCCTCGCGAGGTTCCCGTCCAGGTAATCCGAGACGCCCGCGACCGCTATGGACGTTACGACGAGTTCCGTGGAATACATATCGGGTCCCTGGACAACCATGTACGATATGAACGGTCCCGAAAGTGCTCTCGCCAAGGACAAAGCGTTTGGAATGTTCGCGATCGACGACGACGACGACGACGACGACGTATTTTGTTGTTGTTGTTGTTGTTGTTGTTGTTGTTGTTGTTCTTGCCGGCGTCGTCGTTCCAGGAGTATTCTCTCGTCGTCAAAGTCGTGACCGGTTTTTGCATTTCTTTCTTCTTCTTCTTCTTCTTGTTCTTCTTTTGTT
>VIAU01000044.1:0-20552 GCA_009618085.1 Bathycoccus sp. SAG3 | reverse complement strand
ACGACGACGACGACGACGACGACGACGAAGAGATGCGTGTGGGCGCCATCATCGTTCCAAACGCGTCGGCCCCCGCCGCCGCCACGATGTCGTCGAAACACCACCACCACCACCACCCTCGGCGACGAGAAACCACCGTCGCTCGAACGACGACGACGACACCAAAAACGAGGCCGCCCTTTTTGTCGACGCGTCTTCGCGCGTCGTTCGAGAAAATCGATATCTCTTCCGTGTCATCGTCATCGGACGACACTACGAAAAACGACGACGACGACGACGACGACGACGACGAGAGCGATAAGGAACTGCCGAACGATTTGTTCGACGCGGTGAACACGGCGGCGTCGTCCACGTCTCGAGCGATTTCCGCGGGACAGTTAGGGATAATCGTGGAACTGTTAATTCCGGAGCTGTGGGACCCGATATCCGGGAACGTCATGGCCAATCCGGGAGATCAGCTGAAACAGTGGGAAATATCGCGCCAATTCGCGCAGAAACTTTTAGAGGAAAGATCGGATGAATGCGAAGTGACCGTGGTATTCCCGGATGCTGGATGCGCAGCGCTGTTGAAAAACAGATGGGGAGACAATTTGAAGTTCAAAATAGCCTCGGCGAACGATCGGATGTTGGTGCCGGACGATTACGAAGGCATTTTGTTATTCGCGGCGGCGGATCCGATATCGTTGGACGTGGTGGTGAAATCGACGAAGAAAGCGAACGAGTTGCAAAATCCGGTGATTTTGTTGAACCCTCGATTAGCGAGCGGGGATGCGGGGATTGGATTGACCGTGAGACGATGGAGAGATCAGTTTTTGGGTGTCATGTGCGTGGCGTATTCGCTGAGACCTTTGCCGTGGTGTAACGGCACGGTGTTCAAGAAATTTCCAGGGCCGTGGAAATTGTACATTGAGAAAGAAAATGTTCCGGGAAGGTTTGAGTTGGTGCACGAGTCCAATTCGAGACCGGCTGGAGATGAGTTGGACGATTTAGTTTCCGAGGCGTATCGAGGCCGTGATGTCGGAGAGGACGGGGAGATGAGAGAGAAGAGCGCGGTGGAAAAGCTCGCGGGCTTCGCAGCGAGCATGGCGAGATTCGCGAAGAGTTTATCGAACTAATAATATGAATAATAATATTACTGCTACCTACGTGTTGTTATGATAATAATCATTTAGAGTTGAATTTAGAATATCCCGAGTTTCTTCAGGCGTACTTTTATGGCATCTAATCGTTTCTCGAGTCGTTTCTGTTCTTCGTCTATTTCTTCTTCACCTCCGCTGAACGATCGGCTGCTGGAAGGAGTACTCTCCGCTAAGGTTACGTGGCTAGTGTTGCTAAAGTCATCGTCGCTTTCATTTTCGTCGTTTTCGTCCATAATATTTGCGGCAGATATAACCACGCGTCCATTTTTCGACTTTGCAATCGGCGGCGTATTCTTGCTCTTGTTTTTTTTTTTCTTCTTCTTCTTCTTCCTCCTCTTTTCTCTTTCTTCTTCACGTTTACTTATTCCCAATACGAACGGGTCCTCCCGGAAGAACGACGTCTGCGCGCTCTTGGCTACTGCTTCAACTTTGTCGTCGTGAAAGTGATGAGTACTCTCGCCAATGCGATACCGATTACACATTGCAGAAGAAGAGGACGGAGCACCCATCAGTTCGCTCTCGCGTCGGCGTTGTCGCCAAACCTCCAAAATATCCACGTCTTCCTCTTTCGTCGTCTTCTTTTCCTCATCAGGAGCAAACAGTTGCCGCTCCTGATGGTGATTATATTGGAAACTTCTGTTCGCGTTGCTTTTTACATCGTGGTTCGCCAATCGCCCGTTTCGACGATCATCATCATCCCCTCCTCCTCCTCCTCCTCCTCCTCGCGTCGCTTCCTCTCCCTCGTCTCGCCACCAAAACGACCGGTTCATCCTTTCCCTCAAAGTCTCGTAATCTTTTCCTCCTCCTCCTCCTCCGTCGGTTCGTTCCAAGTCGTGAGTCGTAGATTCGTCTTCCTTCCCATCGTCTTCCTCGACGTCGTCGTCCTTCTCTCGAAACTTCGCCACGAGCGCGCCGATCGTCGTCGCGTTCACCGCCTCCTCTTCCTCTTCCTCCTCCTCTTCCGACGAAACAAAAAACGCGTCTCTCGTCGTCGCCGTCGTCGTCGTCGTCGTCGTCATCTGTGTCTCAAAAGTCTCTTCTTCTTCTTCTTCTTCTTCTTCTTCTTCTTCTTCCTCTCTCTCTCTCTCTCTCTCTTTGTGAAGAAGTTTTTTTCTCTTCAAAAATTTGGAAAAAGAGGGGTGGTGGGGGAGGAGGAGGAGGAGAACAAAAGAAATCCAAAAAAAAAAGACAAAAAAAAAAAGGGCAAAAAAGAAACAAAAAAGGGCAGTCGGCAGTTTTGGGAAGGGGGGGGGGATTTTTGGATTTTTTTTTGGATTTTTTTTCCCATTTTTTCCAAAAAAAGAGACGAGAAAACGATCTCTCGATCTCTCTAAAAGAGGCCAAAGAAGAAAGAGATTTATTTTCCGGATTAATCCCTAACAAGAAGAAGAAGAAGAAGAAGAAGAAGAAGAAGAAGCGCGTTTGACCGAGACGACGACCACCACCGCGAATGTCGAGGAGCGTCGCCTTCCTCGGCTTCTCGACGTCGTCGAAGAGCGGCCAGCAACACCAACACAACACCAACAGTCGTCGTCGTCGTCGCGCTCTGTTCTCCTTCTTTAAAAAAAGCGGGAATGGAGACGACGAAAAAAACGCCCCCCCCGACCGATTGTGTCAAAGTCGAAGAAGATGCCAACGACGCATCGTCTCTCCGCCGCGCGATTTCGCTCTCGCAATCGTTCTGCGCCATCGCGAGCACCACCGGGGGGTTCAACAACTTCGAGCTCGTGCCACCAACCTCATTCGACGACGACGACGATGACGTCGTTTTTTTCCCACCACGGGGGGCGACTTTCAAAGAGGAGAGACGATTGATGAGGTTAAACCAACGGCCGTTGTGGACGGAAGAAGACGGGTACGAGAGGGAGATGCGCCTCGCGACGGCCTCGTTTCTCGCGGCAACCACGCTCGCGGTGGGACAACCGGCAGTCGCACTCGACTTTGTCGTCGTAGATCCAGCAGGTACGCAAACGTGTATCGTAATACGTCGTCGTCGCTCGTTTTTGTTGGCGCGCGCGTCTTCGAACGCAACGCGCACGGAGATTGGAACAGGTTTGAAAATATCTGCCTTATCTGATATTTTCTCAGTTTTGTGAGATCGATTTTTCTCTCTCTCTCTCTCTCTCTCTCTCTCTCTGCGCCGCGTTCTGCGCGCGTGTCGTCGTGTCGTTCCCGCCCTGAAAAAAAAGCTCTCTTGTCCATCACGCTGACCACGCGACGCTCTCTGTTCTCGATCTTCATCGTTATTCACAGTGAAAGAATACATGGATCGACGCGACGACGCCATGTCTTTTAAGTGTAAAGGCGGGATGATGGATTGCGACGGCGACCGGAGAGAGTTTGCGCGGAACCAAGCCGAAGGATTGAAGACGCGTTTGGAGAAAGGGGAGAAGAGAACGGAGTGTACGATCGAAGAACCGTGCACGGATAACATTTTAGGCGCGGCAGTGGCTGGGACGAGTGGGTTCACGACCGCGGAGAAGTTTGAAAAGATGGGGCGACCAGAGTTGGCGGACGCGCCAAACTCCTCCAAACCGAACCTTGGCTTTTAATGTCGCGTGCGCGCTAGTTTACTTTGTACATTACTAAACGGAGCTATTATTATCTACTGCTGAATACGTGTGCTACTGTATGCTATATTGTTTTCGTTCGTCGGCTCAGACGGTTTCCCATGTGAACCAGTCACGTTTGATGGAACGCTTGTAGTCCGATGATAGCGTTCGCCATATTGAAGGAGGCGAGAGTATCGCTTATTTCTCAACGCTGCGATGATGTCTTTGAATTTAACTTCATCACCACATCACTCAAACGAGAACTTGTCTCACGATCCACTCCAACTCTACGACGACATCCTCTTCTCCTTCTTTCATCATCTCGCACTCATACGTCGTTTCTAACATCTCCCTCCCTCTTTTCCACTCCACGCTTTGCACTCGCGTTTGACACCGCAACACCGAACCCACCTCCACCGGTTTTCGAAACCGCACGCGGTTCATCCCTACGTTCAACTCGCATCTGCACCACGTTTTGCTTTTTTTCGGCGCGCCGTGTAAATGCGTGAGCAAACTCAGGACGAAGAACCCGTGTGCGATTGGAAGGTGTTGTTCCTCCTCCCCGAAGGAAAACGGCGGTTTTGATGAGGAGTTCCGTGTGGCGGCATCTGCCGCGTGAATCCACTGCGCATCTCTGGTGACTTTTGCGAACGCGTCGACCGCCTTTTGCGTGACTTTGTATCGTCGCTTTGGAAAGAACTGCCGCCCGACCGACGATATCCACTCGTCCGCCGATTGGATTTCGTTGTCGTTAAAGTCGTCGTCGTCGTCGTCGTCGTTTTCTTCGCTTTTTGTCGCGACGGCGCCGACGACGTGCGCGACGAGCACCGCGACCCGTCGTCTCATCGTCATCGTCTCACCCAAGTCGGGAAAATCGTGGCAAAACCTTCGTCGTCAAAGTCGTCGTCGTCAAAGTCGTCGTCGTCGTCGCTTTCCCCGGGAAGAAACTCTCAAATCGAGATGGATAAAAAAATGACGTTTTGGAATATCTTCATCGTTTCCAAAAGCGCCATTCACCAACGCGGCGAGCACGGCACCGCGGCGCTGCAAGTATTCATGTCCACCACCACCATCACCACCGTCGCCGCCGCCTCTTCCTCGGCAGAATGGTGCTCGCCGTGCTTCGTCGTTGTCGCCGCGAAAGGAAGAGGGCGTGGTACACAAAGGCAAACGAGAAGACAAAATCGCATCGACAGAAGGAGGTATCGAAGGAAAGAGAGAGACTTGATAAAATGCATGTCGACGGGGGGGAGACGACGCGAAAAACGCGACCCGGCGGATTTCGACAACGATTACGATGCCTTGCGAGAGCACCTGATGAAAGAAAACGGAGGCCCGATCGCAAACGCGCTCAACTCTCTCGGGGAAAATGCATTCGGAAACACCAAAAACGGATGGCTGAACAGAAACGTATCGTGGAAAAATGTCTACGCGTTTCTATATTCCAACTTTCTCGAGAAGATGCCGTATAAGAGACAGCGACAAGGCCTCGCCGGCCAAGAAGTGTCGAGAGCGACAATCCGAGACGAATCTGACAGGCAATTGGACGAGTTCATGTCGAGGTTGGAGCGAGACGAGACGTTAAGAAATGACGTGGAAAGAGTGAAAGAGTTTTGGAGAGAAACGAGCAATACCACTACTCCTAGGAATGCCATGACGGAGCAATACGCGTACAACTTAGCCTGTCGCACGCTCTCGCTGGCGGAGCGAGTGATGAACTCCGATGAGAAAAACAACGCCGAGAATCAAGATGAGATTGCAGTTCGCATTCATGAGATTTCCAAAGCAATCACATGTACTCCGCGAGAAGCCGTGGATGCGTGTCACGTAAATCCAGACGCGTTATCCACGCCGTCTTCCGCGTTTATCGGTCGCATGAGCAAACTTAAAACGGCCGCGCCTCGCGCCAACTGCTGTTCGATGTTTCTCACCGCACCGAAATTGTTTATGGGCAGCGAAGGCGACGAGTGGGTGTCTATCGTCAGTCGAAATGCGAAATTACTGAGAGAGAAATTCCCAAACGTCGACGTGGACGCCGTCGTCGAACACGACCCGGAATTGTTGGTGCTCCCCGGTTTGGACGACGCCGTTCAAGAGCTCTTGTCGTTATGGACGGCGGAGGCTTTCGCTTTATCGGACGTGGATAACGATTTCTTCGCGGAAGAGTTGAGCGTAGCGTTGCGCGCGTGCGCGCCAAACGGAGGGGCTTTACCGGAAATGTATTCTTAATGTAATTCATGTAGTAGTAGTATTGTCAATAGTCATCGCCTCGGTTATAATACATTCTTGATGTGGCTGTTGAGGCTCGTCTTTTCGCTTTCCCGCACTCCGGATAATAATAATAATAATAATAATAATAATAATAATAATAATAATATGGGAGGTCTTCAATTTTTTTTCGAGCGAACGAAGAAAAATTTCAGGTTTTTGTGTCTTTACTTTGTTACCTTCTTTCTTTGTGTGAAAGAAGGGAGGAGATGTTCGTGAGCGCGAACGGCGCTCCTCCCCGTAGTTTGAGAGAGTGGCGTCGGGAGCAGCGAGAGGAGAAGAAGGCGAAGGCAGCGGCGAAAGAGCGGCGGCGACAGGAACATTTCGCGAAAGATCCCGAGGCGAAAAGGAAATACGAGGGAGACCGGGCGAGGAAAAAGAACAAACACAATCTTCCCCGGAAAATCTGGGCGAACAAACAAACGCACGAGCATTACTTGTACCAAATGTTCGAAAGACTAGACCGAGACATCGAGCGGTTAGTCGTGTCTCGAGATGAGGAGGAAAAAGAGAAACGCGTCAAGTATGTCGCGGATTGGTTGGCGGCTTTGGCGAAAGTCCCCATGGAGAATTACCTACCCGCTGGGTTATATTTGCGAGACTCGAGACCGATACCGGAAGATTTGAAGACGAGAGTCGATTTGAACGCTTTTTACGGAGATAAGTTAATTACATCCGTGTTACTCGATAAGATTCGAAAAGCAGACGGGAAATACGGAGCAAAACAAGCTCCCAGGAATAAGATGGAGGCGAATAATTTTCTCTCGGCATGCATTCGGAACAAAACGTTCGCAGAGTTGGCGCCGGATATTCTACCAGACGTGAAGATTACGGCGGAGGAGTGGCGACATCACGAGCACGTGGCTGGGACGGCGGTGGAAGCTGCGATTACTTGCGTGGCGGATTTATCGAACGAGACGTTGCGACAGGCGGAGAAGGATATAGCGATTGACGCAGTGGCAAATTTGATATTGGAGCAAGGGTTACGATACGCGACGAGCGACGTGAAACCAGCTAGAGCGAAATTTAATGATTTATTGTGCTTGTACTCGGTGAAGTTGGTGTCGAAGAGTGTGTCTGGTTTAGTGCACGATCCAAGATTCATAGGAACGGCGAAGGTGACGCACAGGAGAGTGTATCACGGGGATCAAAGGAAGAGGTATAAGAACGTGCCTTTGGAAATCGGGCCAATCGAAGTCAACACGGAAGGGACGAGCGGCGACAACGCGAAAGAGGCGGCGAGCGTCCAGATTTTGGATTTAATGAAAGAGTTAGGATTAGTAGACGAGGAATATAAGGCACAGTACATAACAGACTTTGAGCCTGTAGCAAAAATGTGGAGCGAGCAAAGGTTTCAGAATTTTCTGACAAATAAAAAAAAGGCGAAAAAGAAGAAAGAGGACGACGAGGCAAAGGGGGACAGCGATGCGAGAGAAAAGCAGCGGCGCAAGATGGAAACGTGAGTACATTATTAGAGCTTTTGAAACGACCTGGATGTCTGCTCTTCACTGCTACCAATTATTATTCCTCCTACTATTCCTATTACTGCT
Source organism: Bathycoccus sp. SAG3 (assembly GCA_009618085.1). NCBI lineage: Eukaryota > Viridiplantae > Chlorophyta > Mamiellophyceae > Mamiellales > Bathycoccaceae > Bathycoccus > Bathycoccus sp. SAG3. The sequence goes on along the minus strand of VIAU01000044.1, from coordinate 13,043 downwards.
TTTTTAATTTCGTTTTTGCTTCAAAATTTACTTTTGCTTTTCTTATTCGCTTTCTTTCGCGCCGTCGTCGCGTTTTTCGTGTACTGATTGTTGAGAGATTGTTGCGGTTTTCGTTTACTTTTGCTTTTAAGGTGCGTTTTGTTGTACGCCTGTCGCATTTTTTCAATGGCTTCTTCTTCGTCTTCGCTGTCTTCGTCTTCGTCTTCGTCGTCCGAATGAGGAACATTCGAATCATTTGCAGCGTTGATGTCATTTGCATTTGTATCGTTGACAATTTCCAACTCTGAATCCGAATCCATTTTATCGTAATCCGCTTTCGTCTTCTTCCTTTTCTTCTTCTTCCCTTTCTCCGCTTTCTTTTGTGTTTCAGTGCTCGCTTTCTTCTCCTCTTTCTTCTTCATTTCCAAACGAGCTTCGATATCGTCTATTTCAATTTCTTTCGGTTTTGCTGGTTTCGATCTGCGCATGGCATCGTTGTTATCCATGACTACTAAACTCGTGTATCTCCCACCGCCTTCGATTTGGGCGATTGGTTTGATCGTATTTCTATCGTCCCAGACTTTGATGATTCCATCCGAAGAAGCCGTGGCGAAAGAGTGTCCTCCTCTTTCTGGAATCTCCGCCATGCATCTAACGCGATTTTCATGCGCGTTTTCAATCGTATTCGTAATACCACCATCAACTCTCGCGTCGAAAATACAAACATCGCCACCTTCGTATCCGACCCGATAGATGTTCTCCGCCGATTCTGCTTTGCTCGTCGCGCACAAACACTTTCGATACGCAATTTTACTTTCCCTTTGGTCTTCTCTCATAAACGTGCTCACTTCGCCGCCGCTTTCGCAATCGATAACGTCCAACCACTTATTCGTCAGAAGCCCGTACCTCTTCCCTCCTCCCGATGAATCTTCTTCTTTGCTGCTGAAAAATACATCAATCCCGCTCTCGCTTCCTCCTCTCGTCTTCCCTTTATACGCTACCCGTCCTTTCTTCAGATCCCAAAGCGCCACGGACCGGTCTTCCTTCCCACACGACACCGCCACCACTCCAGACGCGTGCACGCTCAACCCAGAAACTCCGTTTCTGTGCGCCAACATTTTCTTCAATATTTCAAAATCGTAGGTTTCCCACACCAAAATTGTCCCGTCGTCGCTCCCTGAAAGCATTCGAGAAGGCGGCGGTACGCCGCCGCCGAGCGTATCCTTACTGTTAAAGTGCTTCTCACCCTTTGCATCACTTCCATCGAAACGTCCACCGCCAGGCTTTGCAAACGCAATGCACGTCACCGTCCCGGTATGTCCCGTCAACGACCCAACATCCGATATCTCCCCTCTCTTGTTCACGTGAAACGCTCGTATTCTATCGTCGTGTCCCCCGGAACAGAAAAACGGACCGGCGGCGGCGACAGTTTTTATCGATTGCTGGTGCGCGTCTATCGTGCACAGAAACTGTGTTTTCCCTTCGTTCCTGGATCCCGCGCCGCTTCCTCCCGACGACGACGACGACGACGGCGACAAAGAAGAGGCGTTTTGCGGAAAGAACGTGTGTCCGAACAGAAACCGCTCGTACGTGCCCGCTAAGATCGAGTGCGCGTTTGTCGCGAACCCCCCTTTGGGAGAGCTCATTTTTTTTTGTCGTGAAAAGAGAGAGTCCCCGAAAAAGTGTCAAAAAAAAAAATGTCCCGATTTAAAAATAATACGAATGCACTAAAGTTTTTTGGCCTTCAGAGTCGCCCGATCATTATTATTCTTTTTTGTGTTTTTTCGGATTTTTTTGATCACGTTCGTATTTGGTTGGATTTCTGACGTCATCATCGAGCTTCCATTTGGAAAAGAAGCTCAATTTTGAGAGGAATTGAATTCTTTTTGCGCCACTTCCACAAACAAGTTGCCGGTCGAGAAGAAGAAGAAGAAGAAGAAGAAGAAGAACGCAAACCCGCTGCTAAAAATGAGAACAACAACGCTCCGAACGTCTCCGTGTAAAGCGAACATCGCGTCGTGCTCTTTTGGAGGATCAAAAAAGAGATGCTCGACGTCGAGGCGAATATCTCGAGAGGCGATCTTCGTCAGCAAAACGGTGACGAACGATGGCGAGAAGAAAGGAAAAGAAGAGAAGAAATACGAAGAAGATGAGAAAAAAGGTTGGAAGTTGAAAACGACATCTTCCGCGTTGGCGATGGTAGTCGCGACGTCTTTAGCCGTCGCGGATTGTTCGGTATTGGATCAACCGGCAGAAGCGATGATGGAGAAGAATGAAATCACGCAAGTGGCTGGAAGAGGAGGAAGATCCTACCGGGCCGCGCCAAGAGGTGGGGGTCGCTACAGACGAGGCGCGCCGCCGCCGCGAGCGGCTTACGGGCCAACTGTTATGCCCGTCCCGGTGCCGATGTTTTCGCCGTTTGGTTTTGGTATGCCGTTTGGTTTCGGATACGGCATGCCGTTTGGCTTTTTCGGCGGCGGCGGGTTCATCTTTCAGTTGTTCTTGTTGGCGTTTGTCGTGAACGTGGTAACTGGATTCTTTAACAGCGCAGAACAATCTAGATACGATGAGTACGAAAGAGATGAGTGGGAAAGAGAACAGAATCAATCAATCGACGATGATGACTTTTCGGACGATTGGAGAAAGAGGCGATAAAGGAAGAGAGACATTTTGTTTTGTTTTGTTTTATTAAAAAAGCACTAATACTAAGTACCTAATTTCATCGTACCATACCTACCATGGTACGGTACAACAGTAATACATTTTGAAATATACGCAGATAACCTTTAGAAAAAGCACATCCACCAAATGTACATAGAAGCTAAATTGAATAGACTAGTAGCTTCTTCGATCAAACGTCTGACTTGACCACTCGTGCTCAGAGGTAAACTTGGAGCCGCACCGACACCAACGACGACCCCTTCCAATCTCGCCCCAATGTTTTCCAAAGCCGCTTTTGCTTTCCTTTGCAGAACTAATTTCGTATTACTTTGGTTACTGGTGCTCTTTCCGCGAGTCCATTCGACAAGCGGATCGTGGACGAATGTTTCTAATACAGACATCAACGCCTCGCGATGATTTCGTAACACATCTAAAGTAATCTCGCAAACGCGTTCAAAGGCACCTTCGTAGCCTCCAACGCCTAAACCGTCAATCATGTTTTGCGTCAATCGAAAAGGAACAACTTCCGGCGTTTCCAACTCTAAGCCTTTATCGAACAAACACGAAAAATCCACGTGAACACAATCACCCGTCGTCGCATCTAACAAAACGTTCTCAGCGTGCCGATCTCCTAAACCGACAATATGGCCAACCATCGACCAGACTGCAGAGGTGTGAGCAAATGCTTTGCGGGCGGCGAACCATTTCGATGGATCTTTCCAAGTATCAAGGAACCATTTGTGAAAAACGGGTGGAAACTTTTGCAACATTTCCTTCCCGTACCCGAGTGGAGAACGTCCTTTCCACCGTTCGTAGATTTCCTTGATGTCGTTGTGTGTGTGACGTCCAAATATGCCTTCGCGAACGTACAAGTTTTGCATCACATGACGCAAACCGGTAGTATTTGGGACCCATTCGATGATACCACAGTCTTCAGACAATGGGATGACAGAGAAAGTGCGCAAATATAACCGTCTTTTGCGACTTTGTTCGTCGCGAGATAACAAACGGTTCAGAACGGCACAAAATTCCATCATTCTCAAATCTTTTCGCAAATCGTCCTTTGGTTTACACAAGAAGGAGTATTCCAAACCGTCGTCTCCAATCACGGTTAGTTTTTTCGGCTTTTGTAACGATTGCAATAGCTTCACGTTGTCGTCAAAACTGTAAAAACTTGGCGTTGCGGCAGGAAACGGGATGTGGTCTGTAGGATTTGAATCTTTCGGAGGGAGCGCCGCTGTCAAGGATAATTGAATTGGAATCATAATTTGCGAAGGTAACATGGCGCATAAACCAGGAAATTCTTTCTCGAGCGAAAAGCCCTTCGCTTGACGTTGTCTAGGCTCTGTTGGCGCCTTCGGCTGAAACGCGCATAGCTTGACAAGATGGTCGCCCATAGATTGAAAAGTGGCAATTTGCTCGCGGTGACTACTCTCCTCGCGAATCGCTTTTTGTAATACTTGTAAAGTAGATCTTTTCCGATAATCATCTCGCGAACGCAACATTGGTGCGAGTTGCCAGAGCGTTTGATCCGAATACGCGCGGAACAGTCGCGATACCAAGGTCTGGACTACGAACAACACGTCTTCATTTTTGTGGGTCAAACGAGAGGTGAGCTGCGGTAAAGCTACGAGCCATTTATACAAAGGAAACGCATTGCTATAAGTCTTGATGATGAGCGTGATGTCTTCGCAACACTTCTTCGCGCGCTGGAGTTCCTTTTGCAACTGTTGCTGCGCCGCCGGGGAGGTTGCAGCAGTATACGTTGCGTGCATCTTCTCATAGTTGTCTCCGGCATCAAACCATAACGTCAACATTCTTGGTATGGAGGCATACACGTGGCGATGTCCATTTTTTGCGGACGCTCCGTATGCTTTCGCAGCTTCCGTGATCAAATCGTAACTTGACGTCACTTCTCTGCTATTTGCAAGAGCGCTCGAACCTGCACGACTACCAGCCTGATTATTCGCTCTTCGACTTCGTGAAGATGTGTTCAAATTTTGGGCAGCAGAGTTGCCAATCCCACCCATCGCCAATATCGCTTCTCTTCTTTGCGCATCTTTGAGTAGCTCGTCCAAATACCTCGCGAGGTGAAAGTGTGCCTTTTCTCTCGATCCGTAGTGCGTCTTTGCACGCTTATAAAGTTCAAGAATTTCATTCTTCTGCTTTTGGCCGGTGACCGCAGCCCAACGAGCGAGCTTAAGTGTCGCCTTCGCTAAGATCTTCGCGTCTTCATCACCTTCGGCGAGTATATCTTCAGTTATAGTCGTCGTGGTGCCACCCGAACGCGAGCTATTATTGTTGTCATCGGTAAAGCCGAGAACTTCTTGAATTTCACTGACTGCTTTGTGTTGCTTTCCTTCTGCCCAGAGCAACTTTGCCTGTTCCAAGGCTAATCGAACCTTGTTTCCTATCATCGTTCGTTCACTCATACCACTTCCAACTTGTTGCATGGAATTTCTAGCCTCCAAGAGTGCAAGCTGCGCTGCACCGTGGTGACCAGCCGTTCTGCATGCTCGAGCTTGGGCCAACCACGCGTTAGCTTGAGCTGGTGCAGCGTGAAGTAAACCGTAGATGCACCGTCTCAAAGCTAAGATTGGCTCTCGTGTCTGAATCGTGGCAGGTACTCTCTCTAAGCGTGCATCCCACGCGTTCAATACAGTCTGAGTGATCAAAGGAATGCCCGATTTGGATTCTCGAGATATTCGAAATCGATTCGCCGTTGTCCTTGTATCCGCTAATCGACTTCTTGACGCGTTATTGGCATTACCCTTGTTTGAAGCGGAAATTTCATTGTGTCGTGCAAGTTCGAGTTGCATTTTACTCGTTTCTTCGCGGAAAGCTTTGACAGCTTCAAACCCAGCTTCGCATTCTTGCAACAAATGGAGTCGCACTAAACTCGGATGGGCTCTGTGCCAACTTCCTTCCATAGCTGCAGCAGCTAATGGTGCCAAGACGGCATCGCGGGCAGATTTCATCGCTCGGCGAAAACCTACTTCATCGCAATCATTCCCTCCATTTCTATTCTTGTTTCTCGTTAGAGCGAGCAGGATGCGTCCAATAGCGGCATCGCCGTCCGCAGGGGCTTTTGGATCAAAGGCAGAGGAGGATAGATTCGTCAACAATCCAGACACGTCGTCGTCATCGTTGAAGACATTTACAGCTTGGTTGCGATGTAATCGTGAAGAGAGAATTCCTCCACCTGCAGTACTCCGAATTCGTTTGCGAGAAGAACCAATGACGTGATCTAACGATAATGTCGTGGGCGTACCATCATAGGAGTGAACACCACAACTTCTTCGCGAGTTCTCGTTATCCAACTTTGTTAATAAACTCTCCAAATCATCCCATCGGCCCAAGCGCCACGCGGCATTTGCTCCAGATTCTGCAAGCGCTGCTGTTTCTCTTCGATTCTTTGAAAAGCGACGCGCCGCGAGCAAAGTTTCCGAATCTCTTTGAACCGTTCGTAAATGCCCAAGACCTTTCAAACAACGGAGCCTTCCCCATTCTGCAGGCGACAAAGTATCGCTCGAAGATGATTTTAGTGTCTTCTTTGAAAGCTCATATTCATAGTGAATCAAAGCTTCTTCCCATGCTCCGGCTTCCTCGTGACGTAAAAGCTCATCTTCCACTTTTGGTTGCGCACGAAATCTGGGCAACGCCAACAGCTGGTCTGGTTCAGCCAGACCCTGGTATACCGAGGCTAAAAATGAGACGTCTCCGTCTGGCATGTCGAGCTTTTTCTTTGCAAAATTTGCTGACGCAGGATTTGATACAGCACCTTGAGCGCGACAGTGGTCTTCAAAATATCTCAGAGCACGAACTGAAGCACCACAGTTCTGAGCCGCTTTTGCAAGTAGCGTTTTAGGAATGTTTTCCAAGAACTCTTGAACGAAGTGTGCATTTTTATGCATGGCATTTGCGCCATATGAATGACGTCTTGTACTAGAAATACGGACTTGTGCAACCCACGTTTCGAGCTGGTCCAGCAAGTGGAATATTGCTTGTGCTGCCAACTCCGTGATACCACCAGAACCTCCTGATGTAGATGACTTACTACTAAGCGCGTTATCTTTTCCTCTTTGTGAGCGCAACGCCGAAAATGCAACAACATCATTCGGGGATATTTCACCTTTGCTCGTATTCACTGTGTGCTGCTCATTTTCTGAAACTACTATACCGGCGGCGTCTCTCAATACAGCTAAAATTTCGAGCTCAATGGAGAGTCTTCGCATTCGCGCAGTTTCATCCCCATCGTCATTATCGATAACTATGGGGGTAGTCTCGTTCGCACTGGTGTACTCTTCTTTAGTTTGCCCAGTCAGAGCATCTAAAACCATATGCGGAAGCAAGTATAGTGTCAGGCGCGTATCGTGCCGAAACACTCCCAAACAATTCTCGAATAAATCTGCACAAGGGCCACGCGCTTCTATGGCTAATACGCGGCACCACTGCTGAATCCATTTCGAGAATGAGTTTACCGAAGAGGACGTTCCGTATATGGGGCGCGTCGACGGGAGTTGCTTGTTACTACTAGAGATATAAATAGTGGTAAGATATGGGGCCAGTGTGGTTCTTGCTTCCTCTGGCAACTCCGACCAAAACTTAGCTCCGTCCTTTGTCGATCCCTCCGGTAATATATTTGTATCCATAGCGAAATTATTACGCTGATTGTACAGAAATGTTGCAGTTTCTTCGATTTCAGCTGGTCTACACTCGCTCGTTATGAGGACTTTTTGTGCACAGAATGCCGTGGCATCGAGCATGATAGCATCCGTAGCACCGCGAACCATACGAGCTAAGTGATCTACGAGTAGAGTTTGCGCGACTTCTGTAGGTCTAGTATCCAGGTGCAAGTCGATAGATTCCGTGGTAATACCCAAACGACCAGGATCGATGGCTCCGAGTTCGCCGAGGCATTTTGTCGCCATTCTTTGTGAACGTATCCTCGCTTGCTCGTTTTTCGCGCTGCCTGTGGATGAATAATCGTGCGAAAAAGACTTCAACAGTGCAAAGCCGAGATTTCCTACGACTGAATCAGCGGTTGCACCTTCGTTTGAGCCTTTCACGAGAGCATTCAACTCATCTGTGTTTTCATGATTGCTTAATGCGCGATATATTTCCACCAGAGCAGTCTCTCGGACTGCCGCACTTTCAGTTTGGGACAAGGAGTTGGTCAACACTTGCAGTCGAATTCCTAAACTATCTTCGAGTAAATTTGATCTTCTGGCATCGTCCAGTTTCGTGTTTGAGTCGCGCAGTCTCTCGAGTCTAGGCAAGAGAGGTAGGGAAGCCAAAATTGGCTTTGGTAAAATAGCCTTCAGTACAAGCTCATCAATAACAGCTGCCGCTAAATTAGCGTCTGTCGTCGCAGAGTTGTTAGTAGTTCCGAACTTTTTTGTTGCATCTCCGTATCCTTCAGCAAATTCAGTGCTATTTAGATTTTCCTTATCGCAATTTTGTAGATATGGTAGCATCGTTACCACAATTTGACCGGCGATTCTCGATAAGTACTCGTTACTGTGCTTCGAAATCACTTGCACAAATATCAACCATGCTCTGAGAGCATCTTTGCGCAAACTCTTGCGCTCAAGTGCTGCCGAAAAGTGCGCCATGACTTTTGGCGCAAACTGAGGTAAATGATCTTGAATTAAAATGACCATGATCGCGAGCGATTTCAGAAACCTGCGATTAATCACTTCGTTTTTCTTCTCATCTTGTTCGTACATTAGCATTTCCACAGCGGTGAAATGAGCTCGTAAGAAATCTGGTAAGGTGGTGAATTGTTCATCACCCAGTGCTAACCGACCAATATCGTGGAGCATGGTTTTTAACTCTTTCGCGCAGACCGCCAGTTCTGTTATTTTATCGTTCGCACCTGCGGATTTGATCAAACATCTAATTAGATATAATGCATTATCCGCAATCAGAGTTTCTATTTCTAAACCTGTTTGCTCTTCGAGAAATTCGATTGCATTTTTCTTGAGCGCTTCATTATCTCGCGCTGAAAGGAAATCAGCGATGACGACATATGCAAATTCAGTCACGATAGACTTGACAGATTTCTCGCCTCGAAGCCCTGTGGCATATGCCCCCAATGTCTTGATGTCCCTCTTACGTACTAGTGTTGGGATTGCTGCGGGTAGGAGAGCATCGAGTAACTCGCGTTCTGAGCATTCTACGACTGCCTCACAAAGCGTGTGCAACATTTCTTTGTTATTTGGAATGATGCATCCAATACCTTCCGCGATTTGAGCGTCTCCTAACAAAAGCTCCTTCGGTCGAATGTCATGTTTCTTCGCGAGTGCGTGCAAAAGAAGAGCAGCAGTCGATGCCGTGAGTAAACTTTCTCCAGAGTTTGGAACAATTAACTTTACACAGAACATAGCTTCAATTGTTAACGCGTCTCGCCTTGCCGGAACGTTCGCAGCAGCGGTCGAAAAAACACGCAAAGAAAGCTCTCGCGCCGTGTCTGTAGGTGCTTCGTCCACGACGATTTTTAGATGTCGGAGCAATTTTAAGGACGCCTCAGTCTCGACATTGTGCGTTGGATTTTGATTCATGGCCGACGGTGCACCACCCCAAAGTAAAGAGATACTCATACTTGAATGCCGCCGCAAATTTGAGGTGCTCAGATTTTCCGCCATCATTTTCATCGCCTGAAAGGAAAACGTCGAAAGATCGATCTCCCCGTTTTCAAGAGCACTCTCGAGAAGAATTTCACGTCGAGAAAATATGCGCGTTGCCTCCAGGACAGCTTTTCTTACGCTTGGACTTTCGTGATGTGCTAATCGCCACGCGTATCCAATCAATTTATTAGCCCCAGACAAAGCAAAAATTTCCTTTTCTTTTCGATGTCTTCGATCTAGAAAATCTGGCCCGCACGTTAATGATGTATCTAAAACTCTTCGCAAGGAAGAAACTGCAACTTTGAGTGCATCCGCTTCCCATTTCTTATCACCATTGTTATTTTTCCATGCAGCCACGCGTCGCTTCTTTGTATCTTCTGCGCCATCTTCTGCTTCATTAATTTCTGGACAGTCATCGCAAACGAGGAAATTTTCAAAAATCTCAGCATATTCTTCAATGCATAATTTGTCGAGCTCGTCTCGAACAAAAGGCATTTTTTGTACTTCGAGTTCACTCATTGCTTTTGCATGCGACGTTCGACCTCTCGACGATTTTTTCGATTTCGATTGTTGACGGTCAAGCGTACAAGTGGAAGCGATACGGAAGACATTTTTTTGAAGATGGTGATTTTCTCGAGGTTCTTTCGATCCCCTATCTTGCTGCGGAACTCTCGCAAACAGAGCGTTCAGAATCTTGCGCCGAGATTCTGAAGCGCTTGAAAGGTTGATATTCACAACTGAATGAATGGACTCGCAAATGGATTCCAAATCTTCGTAATTTTTCTCGGAAGCCAGATGAACGGATGAGATAGCTTTCGATGTCAAGGAATCGCGCAAACGATCGAGATCATCTTCGTAGCTTTTATAAGCTGTTCTGGAGTTACTATTGTTGTTTTTGTTACTTTTCTCTATCAAAGTATCGCTCAGCGATAGAGCAACTGCGAGACATCCGAGGTCGTAATTCACCCCAATCGCCATCGCCGCGATGGCCTTTGCTGCTAGAGTTTCATACCGTTCTGCAGGGTCAGATGCACGTTTATTCGCTTCTTCACAAGTCATATCGATCGCCTTCTTTGTCAATTCCCCTAAAGCTTGACTTGAGGCAGAAAATTTCTCAGCAAAAAATTTTGCAAACGGCAAAGCTATGACAACCGTTGACTTTACTCGTTCATCTTCGTCTGCAACGGCGCGCTGTAACACGCGCTTCGCGAGTTCAGCAGATACTATTGTCCCGCTCGACTTTTCAGTCGTTGCTATGAAAGTGATTGCTAGCGCTACGGATGCAATCTTAGACTTTGTCGTGCTATCAAGAAGCGCCTTTGCGTGGCGTCGTTCTCTGCTATTCTCCGTGAACTTGTTCGCGTTGAGAAGAACCCAACTGACGTGCGCATCTTTCACATACCTCGTGTAAGGCCATAAAACGACATCTGGAGTAATATCATGCACGTTAAGCAGCGAGAAATCATCATCATTTACCAGTGATCCCCGGGGGGCGCTCGCATCCGTGTCTTGATTGGACTTATCTTCGTCAACGTTCCGTCGTTTCTTTGTCATTCCAGCGAGGAGTAATGCAGTTGCTGCATCACAAAGCATCGTGAATGCGCAGAACTTTTCTCTCGCAACATCTACGGTTTCAATGTCAACATTATTCGCGGCGCTCAAACTTTTACCATCTTTTGTTGGATTCTTATTTTTGCCGAACCATTGTAACCACGTCGAGACGAATTTCTCTGAATACGCTCTCGCATCATCGGCTGAATCAGACATCGCAGCCGCTTTAGCAAGAGTTACAATAGCGCCAATCTTCTCTAGCGTTTTCATATCGCTCGTGCTGTTATTGAAACTCGTCATTTCTACTGGGATGTGCGTGTCTGGAATCCACACGCCAGGAGAGTCTGGATCTGTGTTTTTTCTCGGTAAGCCGAGCTGATCTAGCATTGATATCACACATGATTCAGTCCAGTTTGCAGCTGCTATTTGACGCTGTTTCCCCTCGTCTATTACGTCCGAATTTGCCCCATTCCTTACGGCTTCTTCTCTAAAAAATATTTCATCTTCTACATCGGTGTCTTCGTCGCTAAATTCCTTCCCAATTTGTTTTCTGCTGCCATTGTTGTTTCGTCCTATTTTTCCTAATTGGTTCGGTGCACGCATGGCAATAGCAAGTATTCCAGAGAAAGCCATCGAACTATCTCTAGTAACTGCGCAATGCATAATGGATGCGCACGCTCTTGAACACAACACACCGATCGTATCCGACGCTGAAGACGAGACTTGTTGATGACTCCTTCTTTTTTTGTTTTCGCTTCTGTGTGACCTCACTCGTTTTTCTTCTTTTTCAGCACACGTGGCGACGAGTAAAAGACCTTCGAGTAGCATTTCTCTAGCTTCTCGGGATTGGCAAACGGTGACGCATTTTGCGAGAGCTTCCACGAGCCTCGCGGCGTTATCGAGAATTTTCGATGACAACGCCAACGACGGTTTCTGATCTACTCTACTATTATTACTCTTATTACTATACTGTTGCTGCAAAGTTTGAAAACACAATCGCACAACGTCAATATTACTGGTATGCTCATCATCGGGATCAAAATAGTGCAAAACATTGAGTGTGGCTTGAATTGCAAAATCTTCGCGACCAATACTTTCGTAAATCTCTGCGGAAATCGACTTTGCGCACTTCAACGCATTCAAACGAATTTCATATGAACCGGCATATGCACTCAAATCTTCAATTGCATCCAGAGTTTGAGGCGTTATCATCGTGCTCGCAATTTGTGGCGAGACCTTGAATGTATAGGAAACGACGTGTAAAGCTGCGTTGACAAAGAGATGCGTCGCGGTGACCCCTTTCGAGAGGTCCAAAGATATACAGGTTGAGCGTTTCAAACCAGAGAGAAACTCTTCATCGCGCAGCGTTTCTGTTTTTTTTTTCTTCTTCTTCTTAACACTAGTATCATTATTCTCCTTTCCTTCGAGATCACCATCTATAATCTGCATCTCAAAGTGTTCCACAATAGCCTCGAAAGAAGAAACGACGTACTCTGCCACGTTAGTATTATTGTTGTTGCAAGAAGAACTCGCCATTGTTCCCGTCAATCTTTCTTGCTGTAAAACTAATCCTTCTCTCGCATCTTCTACCGCCCTCGACGCCCCTGAACACAAAGCAATCCACCCTTCTCTATCATCTCCCGCGATAAACTGCATCAACTTAGACGCTAACTCCAACGCTGCTCTTCTCGTTTCCAAAGTATACGATACCGCACACGTCAAAGGAAACACGCGCAAAAACATCGTCACCGCTGCCGCCGACGAAAACGTTTCTTCGCGTTTGAACAAATTTGGTCGTTTTTGCATTGTATCTCGTAAGACTCGAAGAACTTCGAGCGTTAACGACTCGTTCTTATCGCGAGAGGATGAAGAAGTCCTCGCCGTCGCGTGTATTGTGGACGTTTCTCCTAGAAAGAGGTGTGAGAATGTTTGAAAACAAGGTTGCATTTTGTGTTCAATAAACGGCAAAGAAGAAAACATACCACCAAAAACGACCCTGCAAAAGTGCGTCTCCGCGAGCTCTTCGAGCATACTCCTCGCTCTCTTCGTCTCGTCACTCTTCGTATCGTTTGCTCCGCCCGAGTGTTGGTCTTCTCGTCGCATCACCACCTTCGCACGAATATCTCGAACGAGATTTCGCACCACGTCTTCTCTCACGTCATCATCTTCGGCGCGTTTTCGGCGCGCGGGCGACGATGGGAGCGCGGCGTTCGCACCACCACC
>VIAU01000043.1:0-21309 GCA_009618085.1 Bathycoccus sp. SAG3 | reverse complement strand
AGAGAAAGTATTCTCGGTGATTAAATACGTTTCTTGGGCGGGGTCGACGTCAGAATTGGGAGGACAGATATTTATGGATGTTCCAGTTGCGGCGGCGAAATGTTTAGGTTTAGAAGACGGAGACTTGTGCCGAGTATGGCCGGTGTTTTTTGCGCCGATTGCGTCCGCGGTGTACGTTTCACCCATGCAAAAAGACGATTGGGACGTTGTTTTCGCGCAAAGCGAACGAGTGGAAGAGTCTTTGTTGAAACAACTAGGTAGTGCTTACGAAGGAATGAAGTTTGCGTTTTTCCCAAGCGTCAAGGCGGGCGGGAAACCAATCGTGTTGAAATGCACAAAAGTGGAAGCTTACGTAGAAAATAGTGAAAATAATAGTAAAAATAGTCAAGTCTTTCCGTCGGTTGTTCGATTAGCACCAAATACAGAGCTCATCGTCGCGCCACCGGCGAAAGAAGATAAAAAGTCTTCTGAGGAGGATACACTTCAAAGCGACGACGACGAAGAAGAGGAAAAAATGAAATCGTTTTGCGCACGCGTACAAAGACCGACGTATCGCATTTTGGATGAACTCACAGTAAAGATAAACCGCGATTTCAAAGCTACGAACGATGCAATTATTAACGATTTTAATTGCGAGTTGAGTGGAATTGCGTTACTTCGGGTGTCGAAAGATAAAAACGAGCAAGTTTTACCTTGTCGCGAGGGTCGGTTATGTCGCGTGCGAATATATTCAGAGGAGAGAAAATTTCGTAACGAACGCTCTGCGCTCGTACAAATAAAATATTCCTCACACGTACACTTACGACCAGGTCACGTGGCTTTGCCGAAATCGATCATGGACTTTATGGGAATCGTTCAAGGCGATACGGTTGTGTTGAGTAAAGGACCGAAACCGTTGAAAGTGGATGATTTTGCGCAAGTTGTGATACAACTTCGACCGAGCATCGTGAAGGAGGAGGAGAAAAAATTCAAACTTCATGAAGGCGACGAAACGAGCAGCGAAGAAGAAGAAGATGATGATTATGGATTTGAATCGGACGATTCGGAGGATATCAAAGCAAAGAACAGCATATTCAACGATACGGGATTACTTCCTAAATCGAAACCGTTGACGCCCACTCAAATCCTCGCGACAAAACTAACCGGACCACAACGCATCGCTCTCGGTTTAGGTAATCTAAATGTCTTTGCAACGGAAGACAGTGATTATCAGTACGACAGCGAGGACGAATATGAAGAAACATTGGCTGATTTGCGTTTGGTTACACCAGAATCCTGCAATTCCGGCGCCAAGCGTGTCCTCCTCGATTGGCTCGATGCGCACGTCAGAAATGCCGGTTCTGGTGCGTGCGGGGATATCGGCAACAGTCGAAACGGTTTCGGAAATGGTAATGATAGAGTACTGGAAAAAAGGAAAAAGAATGGCATACATTTGAGTTCGGATTCAAAAATCACATTTTCGAGCGATGAGATTGGAAGCGGTGGGTATTTACCGTTCGCGAGCTTTGAAGTAACTATTAGCGTGATCGGAGGAAAAGCAATACATTTATCCGACGATGCGATTCCACTGATTTTTATATCTCGAGACGATCTCGTGAAAGAGGATTCGCATGTGAAAGTTGAACTCGGGGAAACGACAATTTATTTAGACCCCAGAAAAGAGCACGTGAATTTACTCGAACCATGCTTAGGGGTGTCCGTGATGCCTTCATACGGACAGTATAAGCATCTCGGCGACGTCGCGCCGGGAGAGAGGTACAAGGAAGCCGCGATTGAAGTTATGAAACGCGTGAGAGTATCTTTGTGGGAGGAAGCCCAAATGATGCGAAATGAAGAAAAATGTTTTCAAATTCCAGGAGGTTCTATGCTTTGCGGTAAACATTATGGATCGCATCGAGATCCGTTAGCGAAAGGTATCGCGTGGAACATTGCAAACGATCCAAACTGTTATGCGAGTGTTGTCGAAGTTAAATGTAAGGATTTACCTAAGCACCCTCGAAAAGCGATAAAAGCGTTGCGACACGCGTTAAAAGCGGCACATTTGCGAGCACCAGCTATTTGCTTGCTCCTAGATTTAGACGCGGTGTGTAAAAAACAACCAGAAGGTGCTGAAGATGCGGGTGAAATGGATGATGCGTATCACATCGCGGCGTTACTCGCGGATGAGATTAAATATTGCGTAAACATGTAAACCGTCTGTTTTTTGGCTACGGTGGAGGCAAAAGAGAACGTAGCTAAACCATTGCTCGATGAAGAAGTCTTCTATATGTTTCAGGATATTGGGCCTATGGATGACGACGCTCGCAAAGAGTCTTTGATGTTAATTTCCGCCGGTTTGAATTTTTCCACCTCCGCCGACGTTGCAGAGGACATCGCGCAAGACAGAAAAACAATCGGATACGATTTACGGGATTTAGAACTTCTCGTCAGTGGCGCGATAAAATACGCTTTCAAACGATTAAAGTTACACGAAGATCCCGAGTTTCAAAAGCGACAATACGGTGGAGACCACGATTTCATCCCTTTAGCGTTAGAAGATTACGAAAAAGCGAGAGAAGGCATCAAACCGAGTGGCGACGAAGGTTTAAATCTCACGGATCCATCCGTGTATACAATTGAAGGTGGTTTAAGTGCCATCGGTGGATACGAAGGCGTAAAACAGTCACTCAACGATTGCATACTTCTCCCCGGACAGTTCCCGGAAATTTTCGCGCAGTGTCCGTTACGTCTGAAAACGAACGTCCTCCTTTACGGTCCGCCAGGCGTCGGCAAAACGTTCATCGCCCACGCGGCGATTTCAGAATCCGGCATGCGATGCATAAAAGTCCGCGGTCCTGAAATCATGTCCAAGTTTATCGGCGAATCCGAGAAAGCCATTCGAGAAATATTCAAACGCGCGCGCTCCGCTGCGCCTTGCTGCTTATTCTTCGATGAGTTCGATTCCATCTGTCCTCGAAGAGGATCTGACAACGCCGGCGTCATGGACCGATTGGTCAATCAGTTGTTGACAGAAATTGATGGATTTGAAGAGTTGCGAGGCGTCTACGTCATCGCCACATCGTCGAGACCAGACACGATCGATCCAGCTTTATTACGCCCGGGACGTTTAGACAACCTGCTCTTCTTAGACTGGCCGACGGAGAAAGAGCGATACGACATCATGTGGAAACTTACGCGTGACATAAAAACAGACCCAGACGTAAACCTTTGTGCCATCGCCGCGAAAGAAATGCCGCACGGCACCACAGGTGCGGACATCAAAGGTTTACTCAACGAATGTTCGGTCAATGCCGCTACACGCGTAATTGACGCTCACGAAGAGGCCTTAAAAATCGATGATTCTCTCCCGGACCCGACCGAAGTCCCATCGATTTCTTCCGAGGACGTTCGCTTAGCCCGGAAAACAGGGTTCACTCGCATGCGAGATGTCGATCGAAAAGAGTTGGCTATCGTGTACGAAAATTTCCACCGAACGAGAAGTAAAAGCTTGAAAGATAAGAAGGACAATTTCATAGACGAAAAGGATTTAAAGCAAACGTTTGCCAGTTAAATTTTTACCAGTTGTAATGTAGCGATATCGATAATTTTCGTGAATTTTCGTCTGCCAGTGCATTTCTCTCTCGAAATCGGACGAAAAATAGACGTTGTCGTTTGCTTTGATTCTTCTTCAAAGATTTCTCTCATTTTTTCTATGCAAAAGTACTCTTATTGAACGCAACAGAAGAAGATTAATACATAAGTGCGCGAGCACGAGCGCGAAGGAGAGAGTGAAAGAGGGAGAGATAGGCTAAGCATGTCCGTTTCAGACTCTATTCGCCCAAATGCGCCTTTAACATCCTCGTATCAATGGAGCATTGGAAGTATCCTGGGGAAAATATTAAAAACAGTCTGGGTGATTCTCAACCTTTTGATTCTTATTGCCATCCCAGTCGTCGCGTATCAAATGCACAAACACGATTACGAAAAGTTATACATAGCCTGGTTCATCGCCGGTGTTTTTGCGATGTTGTCTATACCGATTACTTTTTACGAAGTTATTTTACACCTGGAAAACTATCGAGCACCGAAATTGCAAAAACACGTTATTCGGATATTGGCGATGGTACCGGTGTACGCGATTGATTGTTGGTTAGCATTGAGATTTAAGAAAGCGACTATTTATTTAGATACTGTGCGTGAGTGTTACGAAGCCTACGTGGTGTGGAACTTTTATACCTATTGCATGGTATATTTGCAGGAGTTTTGCGTGCCAGGGTTGGAACATGCGTTGGCGAGAAAGCCAAGGCAGCATCATTTGTGGCCGATAAGCATTGTATTAGGACCGCCGAGGGTAGGAGAACCGTTCTTGAGGTTTTGTAGACACGGAATCATACAGTTTGTGACATTGAGACCGTTTTGTGCGTCGATTGCGTTTCTGACCGAAGCGAAAGGAGTGTACGGCGACGGGAAGATTGGGAATCCATACGTCGCGTACCCCTATTTAGTGTCAGTGAATAACTTGAGCGCGGCATGGGCGATGTATTGCTTAGTTTTGTTGTATCGGGCGACAAGAGAAGAATTGGCCCCGATTAGTCCTTTTTATAAGTTTGCGAGCGTGAAAGCGATAATTTTCTTTAGTTTCTGGCAATCCGTGTTGATTGCGTTATTAGTCAATGGAGGCATCATTAGGGTGAATTGGATCGATCCAACGTGGTCGGATTACGACGAAGCGGATTGCGCGAATGCCATTCAAGAGTTTTTAATTTGCGTTGAAATGTTTTTCTTTGCGATTCTGCATTTATATGCGTTTCCAGCGGATGAATATAAAGCAGATGGAGGCATAGGACCGGTGGGCGGGTATAACATCGGGTTGAACTCAACTATGTCACGAAGAAAATTGACGGATAATTTGTTTGATTTGTTCGACGTCAGAGACGTTTTGTACGATATCAAAACGTTCATCGAAATCAACACCGAGTGGATACAGAGAAAATTTAATCGATGCCTGGGAAAAGGCGGACACGGGTCGGTTCCTAACTCGCCCGTAGCAGGCGCAGGAGGAGGAGGATTAGGTGATAATAGCCCCCAGAATGGAACGGATTCAAAGAATAAAGGTAAAATGAAATACGTCAAGTTCACGAACGATGACGATGATGATGACCATGACGACAGCGACAATGACAATAGCGATAGAAATCCTTTAGTAGCAAATGCATCCAATCATCGAGTCATGGTCGATCTGGAGAAAAATGGTGGTTCCCTCTCGGAAGAGGAGTTGGCCAGGGGAGATAGCGTCCAACTGATGGCCACGTCTCCGAGAGCTGGCGCGACCGCCATGTCTCCAGGTCAGTCGTTCGAGTTAATGAAGAGTAGAGTTAACACGAAAGGTGGCGGTTTGGAGGATCAGTTGTAGTACTAATAGTAAAACTACTTAAAATTTTTAAAGGGCGAGAAGCGCTTTCAACATGAAATCTCCACTTTTTAAACGTAACACATTGTACCTGTTGTTTATGCTTCACTCACCATAAACTCGTAATAAAGCGCGCGCCACGTAATGAGAACGACGGATTACCGTCATCGTCGACAGCGAGTAAAGTTTCTTGTCTGTCTCTCCCTCTCGTTGCTTTCGTTTCTCTTCGTCGCTTCTCGGGAACAGAAATCCACTCATCGTTCGCATCAAAGGAGATACGACGTTTTGAAACCGTCATCATTATCATCATCATCATCATCATCATCATCATCATCATCATCAAGTTCAGTCACAGATTATAATAATCATCGGCAAGGAAATGACCGCGCGTTCGGACATTCAGAAGAGGCAATAGAAGAAACAGATAATGATATTGATGATGACGCCGAGGAGAGTAAAATTGCAGAACAACCGGACCATCATTCTGTTCACAAACGTGCACCGAATAAAAAACCAAGTGGGCATAGGATTGGCGGCGCTGGAACGGGCGCATCGAAACAGCTGGGCTTTATGAATGAGAATGTTGTTACCAAATTGAGAGAGTTAGGGGAGAAACGGCAGAAGGAAATCTCAGCATCGAATGATGATGATTTTGATGTCTCGTCGTCGTCGTCATCGTTCAAAGGGTCCTTCGTGATGAACAGACGCCGAAGAAAAATAAACGAGGAGATTCCGTTTCCGAGGAAGAAGTTAAGAGATACATTGCAGCATTACTCGTTAGGCAAGGCAAAGAAAGAGTTGATTGGAGTCATACCGGAAGAAGACGAGGTGCGTTTGACGTTGTTGGGTGAAAATAGGAATAGTTTTAAAAAGAAGGGCGTGTGCGCAGTCATCGGAAACGGAGGGACGTTGTTGGCGTACGATTTAGGTAAAGATATTGATAGCGCGGATGTTATTATTCGCTTGAACGCGGGGCCTATTAAAGGTTTTGAGAAGAAAGTAGGCTCGCGAACGGATTACAGATTAGTAAATAGATTACACATGGGCTTTAGGGAGACGAAAGAGGAAATGGTGTTGCAACATTGCACGACTCCAGACGCATTGGACGAATGGACGAGATTTAAAGTGAAACATGAAGACGATGTTAACGTGAAGAAGAAGTTGTTCGCGATCGACCCAGATTTTCACGAGTTGGCCATCTCATATACGGACAAAGGCGTCGTCTCGAACGGGTTTTACGGTTTACTCTTAGCTACGGAGTTATGCGACGAAGTCAAAGTCTATGGTTTTTTCCGTAGATGGAAAGGCAACGTGTACTATCACTATTACAACAGCGAGGCACCAAACGAAGGGCAATCGTTCAGGGACGATAAAGAAGGCGACCGGTTGGAGGCCTGGTTGAAAGAACGCCACATGACGCACAAAATGGGCGAACCGTGTTTGCAAGAAGACGAAAGTATAGATGAAGATGACGTCTGCAAAAACTGTGCGCCCGGGTTAGTCTGCACAAAGACTGCGTGGCATCCGGTTCCGAAACCCGGGTACTGTTACGACGAGAAACACCCAGAAACACCCGCAAATGCGAAAGGTATGCCCAGAGCAAATTGTGCGCGTAGGTGTGATTCCAGCCACTCCTGTCCAGGAGGGAAACGCGGGTTCTGTAGCGCATCGATCATGGAGAGTGCCGAGTGTATTTTTTATTAGACGAGACAACTCTTCACAACGCAACCACTCTCACACGCTCTCACTCTCATTCTTTCGTAAAAAAGACCGCGCAACACCCACGCCATTTTTCATAGGAACGCAGGGAAGAAAGATGGAGCGTTTTGCATTTCGAGCGCCGTCTTCTTCTCCTTCTTCTTCTTCTTCTTCTCGCGGTTGTTTTGGAAAGGAGAAAATAGTATTGCGTCGACGTTTTGGAACAACAACAAACCAATCGCACGCTGCACGACGCGACAACAAGAGTACGCGGGGTCAAACGACGACGACGACGATGATTCGGGCGGGATTTTTGGAGGAAGCATTCGAGCGCGCGCAACAGAAATCATCGGAAGTGGAGGAGACGTTGCGGTCGATGCAGAAGAAGTCTTTGTTGCCATCATCCTTTCCAACGTCATCTGGGGTGAAAGTGGAAGATATGAAAGGAGCTTTATTGAGTAAAATCTCAACCGTAGAGAGAGGCGCGGTTGCCACCGAAGAAGGCAAGGAAGAAATCGACGCGCTCGCTCGAAATGTCGAAAACACGCAGAAACGCAAAAACGCGTTGGAAAGCAAGTTCATTAATGGGAAGTGGGAGTTGATGTATACGACGTCCGCTTCGATTCTAGGCTTAAGCAAACCAAAACTATTTCGCCCGAGCGGGCCGATTTATCAAACCATTGACGCGAAGAATTTGCGAGCATTTAATAGCGAATCCGCGCCGTTTTACAACCAAGTGAGCGCAGAGTTAACGCCAACGACGAAGTCGAGCGTGGACGTGCAGTTCAAAAAGTTTGGGTTGTTTTCCGGATTGATAAAGATTAATGCACCGGAAAGCGCGAAAGGCAAATTAGACACAACGTACGTCGACGAGGAGTTGAGAATTAGCAGAGGCGATAAAGGGAATTTGTTCGTGTTACTTATGCGAGATCCATCGGCGACTTTAGATGTGGAGTATTAATTGTTGAACGCACATCGATCTATAATCTGCTTCCACCGCCTCTTTTGAACTGTTCCAAAGCATCCGCGACGTCTCGTTTACCGTACTCTTTAGCCAATCCTAAAGCATCCAATCCTTGTCTATTTCTTAACCCGATATCAATTCCTCGTGCGTTCAACAGCTGTTTCACTACTTCCACGTGTCCAAATCTCGCGGCATCGTGTAAAGCGGTATCACCATCGGAATCTTGTGCGTTAAGGGGGACTCCTAAATCGAGCAAGGTTTGTATGGTATGCGCGTGTCCCCAATACGCCGCTTTATGCAACGCTGTCCTCCAGCTTCCCGGGTCGCCTTCTCTAACGTCCGCTCCTTCTGCTAACTTTTTAATCTCCACGACTCCATGCATGGCACTCTCGCGAAACTTGGCCGATTTCCGTTTCATTTCGCCCACTTTTTGCGCTTGCATGTGGGGACAGCAGTGCGGAACACCCAACGCCAATAAACGAGAATACGCGTCCGCAAAATCGCGAAAAAACGCCTCTTGATCCTTTGCGTACAATTCCACGTACCGTCTAAACGTTTCGTCTCTTATCAACGCCACATCTGTCGGTAACATCATCAGCTTCTTCGTTTCTTTATCCGTATATTGCAATTCTCCGTCCCACGCTCTTGGTATCCACGTTAATGAGATCAAATTTCGAAAATACTCGTTGTCGAACTTTAGCGGATTGTGCGTCCACGGACCGTCGTATCCACTTCTAACAAAGTGACATCTCCCTAGCGTGTGTGCACCACTCAACGCGACGATATCTCGATCACTCATCCCCATTCTGTGGAACACATCTCGTAAGTGCTCTTTTCCTTTGCTCCCGTCCGGCAACCGTCCATGCATGGGGCATCTCTTATTATCGGAATCGTCCGTCCTTCCGAACAGGTACGGGATGTGAGGTCCGCCGGCAAATTCCACCGCCAATGCACCAGCGTAGGTGTACAGATCCGCCTCGGACACCGTCGGGTGGCGCTTTTTCACCTCGTGGAGCATGTCTCGAACTATTCCTAAACCGTTATTCGCCGGGTCGTCCTTTTCTGGTGAAAATCGCATGGTCGCGCCGTTCGACCCACCCGTGTTCGTCGTTTTGTCGTACGTGCCCGAGGAGTGCCACGCTTGTCGAACAGCGATCGGGAACGCGATCACTTTCGCGTTTAACAGCGCATCGTGCACGTCTCTTTTCAACGCGTCTTCGTTGTTGTTGTTGTTGTTGTTATTGTTGTTGGTCTTCATAATTATTCGTGTGTGTGTCTTAATTTGTGGGGGCGTTTTTTGTAGGGGAGTCCTTTTTTTTTTTTTCATTATTTTGCTCGTCGGGAGTTTTTGATTTTTTTTTGGCATTTAGGTGAATAATGAACCCCTAGTAGTATGAGTACGCTTTTTACACCCCACCACCTTCACACATCTTTTCACGCATATTGTCGTAGTATTGAGAAGAACTTGAAGAATAAGAACAACAACACGTCATGGTGAAGAAAAAAAAGGAGGAGGAGGAGGAGGAGGCCAAGAAGAAGAAGAAGAAGAGCGCGATGGGAGGGACGAGGGATTACTTGGTCGCGACGAAACCAAAGGACAATACCAACGAAGAAGAAGAAGAAGAAGAAGAAGAAGAAGAATTCGTGTATTCGTCTCTGGAAAAAATGGCGACGAGAGAGGAAGGGAAGACGTTGTACGAGTCTGGACCGATATCGAACGCGCAGTTGAAACTGTACATCGATGTCTTGCATAAAGTGTGCCAGGAAGATAAAATCGAACAGTTTGTGAAACTCTTCGCGCCTCCGGATTTAGAGGAAGACGACCGAGTGTATTTCCTAGAGAGTTTGCGAGGAACGATTGACGACCAAGAGAGGTGGAACACGATGAAACGAGAGATTGAGATTTTAAAAGAAGGGAAATATCGAGGAATATCCGGGGATCAAACGAGAGGACCGGTGGAATTTAGATTCGATATGATGGTAGATGGAAATAGCACGAAGAAGAAGAGTAGCGATAGCGGTAGCAACAACAAAATACATATCATGCGGGAAGTCGTGTTTACGAAAACCAACAACGTCTGGCACGCCGAAGGGTGAATTTTAATGTAATTAAAGTATACCAATTATTTTTTACTAAACGTCTACTTTCGATGTTGGCGAAGCAGCAGCAGCATCAGATGTTGCCGAGGAGGACGATGGACTGCTAGATTTCGCTGTTATTGTCGTCTTCGTCGTCGTCGTTTGTTGTCCTTCTCCTTGCGTTTCTTCTCGTTTCTTTCGCGTCGCCCCTCGACTAAATCTACCGACTATAGATCCACCTCCACTTAAATCTTCCATCGCCTTAATCTCCTTATTTTTCTGCCAATACATCTCCTCTTCTTTATTAATTTCCTCCAACAGGTTCGGATCGACTTTTGTTTTACTAATGAGAGTTGGTATGAATGGATTTTCATCGCCTTCTCGGTTCCTCGCGAGTAAACGCCGTTCTTCTTCGGCTTCTTTTTCAACCAACACGCGAGCCTCTTCTTCCGTATATTTTCGTCCTTTTGGATGTTTCTTCGTCCTAATCGGCGGTTGCGCGATTTGGTTCATGTATTCTAACTGTCTCAATGCGAACTGTCGCACGAAATGTCTGCTCGACGACGTTGACGTCGACGACGTTTCGTCTCCTCCTCTTCTTCCTTCTCCGGCGTGCATGTCGATCGCTTCCAACTTTGCCAACGGCCTTCGATTATAATACGCTCTGATCAACTTATCCTCGGGATACGTGATTTTTCCTTTCTTCTCGGCCATAAAACTGTCCACCCCAACCGCCGTTTTCGCCGGGTTCACTTTCTCCATCGCGTTCAACCATTTCGGTCGTTCGACGATGTCCTCGCTCGTCAACCGCATCGCGAGTGGAAACAAGAGATTTTTCGCCTCTCGTTTCCCGGTTTTCGTTCTCGAGCGGAACATGTCCATGGTCAACTTTTGCGTGCCTCTCTTCATGGCGCGCGCCTATTGTGTGTGTGTGTGTGTGTGTATAATATATATGTGTATATGTATCGTGCGGCGAGAGGGAAAAAAAGAGCACGGCGTTCAAAGCAGACACCAAGAAGTGATGAGTGTTTTTGTGGGTAAGGAACACCAAAAACCTCTTTTTATTTTATTTGCCTCTTCTTCCCTTTTTTTCAACTTTAACACCAAATCAAATGCCAAAGAACTCCTTGAAAAAAAAAAAAAGAAGAAGAAGAAGAGACCGTCGTCGTAAGAATAAATCACGAGGTCGCATCATCATCATCATCATCATCATCATCATCGTCAGAAAAGAAAAGAAAAGAAAAGAAGATGACGACGACGAAGAGGGGTTCTCTGGTCCAACTCAAATGTGCCATACAGCACTACGATTGGGGCATCGTTGGCGATCAAAGCGCGGTGGCACAACTGGGTTCGTTAAACAGAGAAGAACCGATTGCGAAAGAGAAACCGCACGCGGAGATGTGGATGGGAACGCATTCGAGCGGCTTGAACGTGATTAAAAACGAACGACGAGAACATTTGAAATCGTTCGTGGAATCGAACGCGGAGGAGGCGTTAGGGAAGAAGTGCCAACAACGGTTCGGGAACGATGTACCGTTCTTGCTGAAAGTTTTATCCGTCGCCAAAGCCCTTTCGATACAAGCGCACCCAGATAAACAGTTAGCGGAGAGATTGCACGAGGAAAAACCACACATGTATAAAGACGCGAACCATAAACCAGAAATGGCCTTAGCGGTGACCGAATTCGAAGCCTTGAGTGGGTTTGTTTCCGAACCGAAAGAGTCGTTGCAGAAGTGCCCGGAGCTGCGAGCGTTGACCGGGATTCGTATGGAAGAGATGGATGCGATGAGAGAAGATAAGAAAGCACAGATGAAACATGTGTTCACGAAAGTCATGTTGGCAGAGAAAGAGGAGGTGGCTACACAAGTGCAAACTCTCGTCAAACGATTAAAAGCAGAGAATAAAAAAGACGAACGAGATGAGTTAGCGTTGAGGCTGAACGCGCAATATCCAGACGACGTCGGCGTCATGTGTGCGTACTTGTTGAATTACATCAAGTTACAACCAGGGGAGGCGGTATACATGGCTGCAAACGAGCCGCACGCGTATTTAGACGGCGAGTGCGTGGAAGTGATGGCAACGAGTGATAACGTCGTCCGAGCCGGTTTGACGCCGAAAGCAAGAGATACGGAAATTTTATGCGACATGTTGACGTACAAGTTGGGGAAACCGGAGGTTCTGACTGGAGATGTCATCGATAAAAACACGACGCGATATTCGCCACCATTCGATGAGTTTGAGTTGGAAGTCGTCTCATGCGCCAAAGAGGATACCGCAGAAATGACTGTCAGTCAAGGGCCTTCGATATTACTCGTGAAAAACGGGAAAGGGAAAATCAACGACGATGTTGCGATTGAGAAAGGATCTGTTGTTTTTGCCAACGCAAACGAGAAGATGACTTTGACAAGTTCGGACGAGGGAGGGATTTCAATCTATCGAGCGCAAGTTAATACTCGCGTATTTTAATTTCACATGTGTGCGTGCGTGTGTGTGTGTGTGTGTGTGTGCGTAAACTCGCGTCATTCTTTTCGACCATTTTTGTGCCGCTTCTTTCTTTTCGAGTTCATGTGCAAAAGTCTTCATTTTTTTCTTTTCCTCGCGACGAACATCGAAAAAGAAGAAGAAGAAGAATGGCGTGGATGGCTGCCACGCGTTACGAGCGGTGCTGTTCTTCTCGCGGGTTGTGTTATCTTCGTCCTCGTCGTTGCCATCGTAAAGTCGCTCTCGCTTCTTCTTCTTCCTCTCCTTCCGCGAGTCATAGCTCCGGTCCACACGACGAAACGTTTCGAGAGTTTGTTACCTCCGCGTCGAACTCATCCGCCGCCCTCGGATACAACGAAACAACGAACGTCAGAGGATTATTCGCAGAAAGAGACATCAAAGCTGAGGACGAAATATTCCGCGTTTCGTTATCAGAAGATGACGGGAGAGTGTTTACGGATGATTCCATGAATTTTGATTGGTCGTCAAGTTTAGCCAAACAGATTATTATGTTACGAAGGAAGAGGAGGAGAAATAGGAGAATTGATGATTACGATGCTGATTACGATGAAGAAGAATTGAAGACGGCGTACGTGAACGCATTGCCGAAGGAGGTCATTGGTATAGCAAATAAATGTTGCTTTTATGGT
Organism: Bathycoccus sp. SAG3; assembly: GCA_009618085.1. Taxonomy (NCBI): domain Eukaryota; kingdom Viridiplantae; phylum Chlorophyta; class Mamiellophyceae; order Mamiellales; family Bathycoccaceae; genus Bathycoccus; species Bathycoccus sp. SAG3. The sequence continues at coordinate 8,048 of VIAU01000043.1, read as the reverse complement.
AACAATAGAGATGACGATGCGCGGTACGAACTTGTGAGCGCTTTTTTCGAGGCCATGGGCGACCATGACGCGAAGACGGAGTTGATGAAATATCGAAAACAAGTTTCCAGCGGCGACCAAGAAGAAGAGTACGGCTGGGCGGTGAGTCAAGTATTTTCAAGAACATTCAGAATTGAAGACGCAAAAGGCAGAAGAGCGCCAAGACGCGTCATGATTCCAATCGCAGATTTGCTGAACCATTCGTCCGTGGATGAGGAAGTAAACGTGACATGGAGAGTGACGGAGGATTTGAGCGCGTTTGTCATCGAGGCGAAGAGAAACATCAGGAAAAACGAAGAGCTGATTTTATCTTACGGTGAGAGAAATGACCAACACTTTTTGTTGTTTTACGGTTTTTTACCGAACGTAAACCCGGACAATTCAATCGTGTTATGGGAAAATGTCGACGAGTGCTTGAACTGGTACCAAGAACTCTGCGGCGCAGATGAAAACGATACAAAGTGGGACACGATGAAATACAAATGCAAACGAACGCTCGGTTTATTAAAGAAGAAAGACGAAGGGGATGTTGACGACGACGATGGCCACGCTAACGAAGAACGGCGTCGATTTATTCTCAGTCCAAATGCGAAAGTGGACAACACGACGTTACTCGTACTCAACGAGATATCTGGGGATAACGACATGGCGATAGCCGCGGTGAGAGTACGAGGGAAGGAAATTCTTTCGCAAAGGTTTACGTCGGACGAAGACTTGAAGATTGAAATAATCTTCAAACGATTAATGGAAGAAACAAACATGGATGAAACCGACGTTGAACTGTTGAGGTCGTATAGAAATAGGAAAAGAGATATTCTGAGCGAAATCGTTTAGATTTTCTTAACATAGGTATAGTTTAGAGATGTAGTTGTAGTTATTTTATAACTTTAGATGTGTCTTACGGACATGCGCTTAGTAAGCTGTTTACCACGTGCACGACCAAACGCGCGGCGGCTTTTACGCTTGGCGAGATGCTCTGAGAACTCGATCCTAGCCTTCGTAAAGACTCGTAAACTGACGTTAATACCGGCCGCACGTGTAACTTTAACGCAGGATCTTGCGGATCAATAGCTAAGCATGTGTCGCGAATCCAATCGAGTTTTCTCTCCGCATCTTTCGTTGTCAAATCCGAAGAGAGTTGTTGCGCGAGCGAAAGCAACACAAATGGAGACAACGGACAGGGATGTTGTCCAAACACGCTCTCCGAAGCTACTTGAGAACACAACCACGAGACAATTTCGAGATTGGAAGTTCCTAGAGCTTGAGAAAATGCGGCTTCGAGATTGCCGGTATTCAACAATCTCTTAATCTCTACGGTGGGATCAACCGGCGCTTGCGGCGGTAGTTTCTGTTGCTCCAAGTCGGCGAGTGAACGCACGCCTCCTCCACCAACAGATTGAGGAGGATTTTGTTGCTGAAACATTCCTTGCGGAGAACCAAGTTGTTGTTGTTGCTGTTGTCCCATACCTCTGAATGCGTTGGAAACGGAAGACTTGAGCGCAGAATCTAAAGACTGAGGCAAATTTCTTATTTCGTTCACCGTTCTTTGCAACTCTTGGACGAGAGGCATGGCGTTTGCTTGCACCGATTGGTCCCTAATTTGCATAAGCTCGCTGTTAAGTTCACCTATCGAGCGTTCGAACGTGTTTGCAATTTGGTTAAACATGTTTTGCGTCGATCGTTCAAATGCTGGAATCATAACTTGTTGCATAGCTTGTCGAATTTCAGATTGAAGAGTCGTTTGCACCACTTCCTTCGCGGCAGCGACGGCGGCGCGTTGTGAAGCAGCCGCGTTCGTTGCCAGCGCAGCTTGCATAGCGGCGGCATTTTCACCCAACTGATCCGAAACTATCTGAGATATTGCGGTTGGTAAATCTTTCGTGGTTGCTTGCGACATTAACGCAATTAACTGTTTTTGACGCTCGCGCTCTGCGTTGTCTCTTTGGTCGCGTTCCTTTCGCAACTTTTCGCGTTCTTGTTTGAGTTCATTCTTAAGTTCTCTGAGTAATTTCGCGACTTCTCTATCACCACCGCTGGTGCCACCTGCAGTAGTAGTAGTAGTAGTAGTAGTAACCGGAGTTGAAGCAGGCGCAGCAGCCGGTTTACTCGCCTGTTGCTGCGCAACGGGAGGCAGAGGTTTATTGCTCATTGATGGAGAGCTCGGTGTGAGGTCCTCTGCGCTCGCTGATTGCGACCGAGATTTCATGAACATATCCGGCGTCAAGAGTCCCGAAACAGCCGGCGAAACAGCCGGCGAGGCAGCGCGTTGGGGTGGAGCATCGGTTGTAATCTTTACGTCTTCAAGCGATAAAGTATCATCTGGACCCTTCGGCAACAATCGTACGCAATCTAACATTGGTAAACGCAATTGCTGAATCGCACCCGTTTGCATGCAAAAGAGACCAAACTGCGCACTCTGCACATTGTCGTCTTCATCCGAAACGTCGAGTGCTACGAGTGATAAAATCGGTTGCGAAACACTAAATTGAGAAATGTAGTTAAACGGTTCCAAACCCTCGGTGTCGAAAATATTCACGGACAGCGCGTAAACAACGTTTCTCTTGGAATCTGCAAACAAAAAGCATGTCTGATTTTTGTACCAGACGCTTACGCATTGAAAAGAATTCCAGAAACACTCCGAAGAATCTTCAATCCCAATCGTTTGCGTCATTTGAAGATCAGAACCAGGTACCAGATACCCCTTTTGGCTGTACCGGAAACATTCGATGTAATTCTTGATATCGGTATCTTGGTTGATGCACGCTGTGGCTACAGCCAACATGTCTTCACTCAACCATCTCGCCGCGATGATTACTTTATTCTCGAGCGGAAACTTTTCATAACCAGCCGTCTTCGTAAATCCTAAACCTCGCGGTTCTAACTCATAGACCAAGATTTCCTTTTCAGTCGTCGCGACGATTATTCGCGAGTTCGGTATAATACCTTGTGTGGCGTCAATCGAAGTGATCGGGCCATCCAAGTCTACTCTTTCTTCAAACGGAATCGGCGACTGACCACCGGCATCTTCATTCAAATCTACGGAAGATTTAAATAAAGCGTTCCCGTATGCAACCACAAAGTGCGCTTTATTTTTATTGGGTGCATTAGCAACCACCACCCAGCAAAAGCTCGGCACGATTAAAGAGTCATTCGTCGCGGACAAAGTTGTCGTTCCGCTCACGCCGGCGGCTTCGCTCGAAACGTCCAATTTCATCAACGTCGAGTCCTTGATCGTTTCCGAACTCTCGTCCTCGTTCAGTCTCCTCACAAACAGCGTTCCGTCTTCGCTCAAGGTCGCTAAAACGTTCTCTTCCCCTTTGAAGTACGGTAAAAAACTCATGCTCGCGATTGGCTTCTCGTGTCCTCTGAGAAGCGACCGAGATTGACTCATTCGGCTCAACACTCGCACCAAACCGTTACGAATGCCATAACAACAAAACGTCTTGTTCGCGGCGATCTTCATAGCGTTCGATTCTTGATACTCGGTCGCGTACACCGTAATCGGAGACGCTTCGAGTTGATTGTCTTCAGAAGACGCTAAATCATTTTCCGCGTTTACAACAAAACGAGGCAATTCGATCGCGCAGCCTTTCGTCAAATGTTTCAAGTCTTGTTGCTTCAAAACATCCTCGTCCTCGCCGTACTCGTAATATTTAACTTGCTTGTTTGCCCTCACCATCGCGACTAATTCCTCCTGCGTCGCGGCAGGTGGCGACGACGCCACGTCCTCCTTCTTCTTCTTGTTTCCGAACAATCCCATCGAAAATTCTCTCGTTTTTCTTGCAAAAATCAGCGCTTCTCTCACTGGGGAAAAAGTGCAACCAATTTTTTGGGGAAAAAGAAAAGGAAAAGAGAAATATACCAACGCGCGCAAAGAAAGAAGGTAAAAAAGACATCACGGCATTCATTACGCGAGCAGGTAAGACTTCTATACAACGTGTTCTTCTTCGCTTCCTTGTTCTTGTTCTCATCATCATCATCATCATCATCATCATCATCATCATCATTATCACTGTAGTCCCCAGAGTTCTTTCAACAACTCGTAGACGTAAAACGACACCGCGGCAGAGGGGAAAATTTTCGTATAGTTTGGAATCAAACCGGCATAAAGAGCAGGGATACCCTCGGTTTGCGCGATTTTCACGATACCCTGCACGACATTCTTGTATTGCGTCGCATTCTTTGCCCCCTGGGCGAGAGATTTCATGCCTTGAACTTGCATGCGACGCTGCACGAGCTCGATCGGGTAGACGCCGGTTTGCGCAGCAGCTCCCGCAAGCGCGCCAAAACATAATGTCGGTAAAGGATTCGAGGATTGCGATAGAGTCGATTCGTCTTCGTGGAGGAAATGAACGCGAAACTTTTTGTATTGCTGCTTGCAATAATCATACACGAAGAAGTTAATAGCGCCGTAAGGAGCGACGCGAATCATATTCGCGCCCAAACCTTTCCACAACGCTTTTGGGCCCTCGTTTTTTATGAGTTCCGACCAAGCGTCTTCGAGGCGCATGCCGGTCCCGGAGACGCGCGAACGAAGCGTATCGATTGGATGCGTCAAAGCAGTCCCGCACATAGACGCAATGGACCCACCGATCATGCGTTCACCTCCACTCAAATCTCCCACTGCAGTTTTGTAATTATTATTACTAGTATTATTGTTGTCGGTATGTTCTTTCTTCATTTTCAACCGTCTCGCTTTGAACGTGTCGTAGACGAAGAACTCAACCGCTTTGGTTGGCGCAATCCTCAAAACGTTTAAAGAGTTACCACGAAAGAGTGCCGGTGCTCCTTCCGTTCTAACGATGCGTTTTAAGGAACCCAAAACGCCACCATCGGTGGTAATTTTCGTGGAATCGAGCATGTATTCAATCTTTACGCGCTCCAAAGGAGCGACGACGGTGCGCGATACGCCACCGGAAATCGCCCCGACGAGTAAGTGCAAAGACACAGCTTTCGCTTGCGCTTTCCTCTTTTCGTTTTCGGACACACCTTTAGGAACGGTTACGAAAGAGTGATTGAGATCCGTCATACTTCGTCCCCACACCTCGACGACATCTCCCAAATCTGCCGCCGAAGAGAGCAACAGAAAATCTCGAAACTCGGCGAAATCGATTGCTTTCCCCATGGAGACGAAACCGCCTTTTCCATCTGAACTTTTCGGGAGTGATTCCGGCGAAAACAATCCCTTTCCCTTACTAAATGCCCCTTCACCTCGTTTTATCCGTTCTACCATTGAATCCACCTCTTTGTTCGTCGCCCCCCATCGCCCGAGCGCGAACAGCACTCGTTTCAACTGCCACGGCGTCAAATACCCCAAATTCTGTTTATCAAACTGTCGAAACGTTTTCAGAAGTTCTCGTTCTCGTTTTATCGCGTAGATTTGAAACTCTCGAAACGATAGCGTTGGACAATCTTCAAAATTTTCCTTTCTCTTCTTGGTTATTTTGTTCATAAACGACAAGACGGAGTCTCGCGAGGCTGGGAACTTCAACTTCTCCAACGCGACGCGGATATCTTCACCGGTAATTTCAACTTTGTTCGAAGATAAATCGTTAAATCTCCTTTGTAAGGCTTTAAATCCGTATGAATTTGGATCTGGAAGCGTGACATTTTCATCGGTCTCACTTTCAGCAGCCGTCGTCTCCGAATTCATCTTGTTGTTCTTGTTCTTGTTAATACTATTTTGTTCTGAAATAGACGCCGTCAAGATCGATCGCATTGGTTTCCTCAATCTTTTCTCTCTTCTCTTCGTCGTGGTCGTGGTATTTTCACTCGTCTTCTTCTCGTTATCTCCTTCATATTTTGTCGCGCAGTTGTTCGTTATGAATTCTGGGACTGAACTCTTGAGAAATTTTTGAACTCCTTCTACTCGTTTCTTAAGAAGACTAAGGCGAAGATCACCTCGAGGACCACTTCCAGACGCGGGTGAAAAACACGTTCGGCGATCCGGTGCTCCCGCTGCGCGCGATGTCGTCGTCGTCGTCGTCATCGCGTTTGTTCCGTTTAACTATTCTTCCATTAAAAATCCACGTTTTTTTGTGGGGGGGGGGGGCGGCGGTGGGTGGTGCCAATTTTTGATTGGATGGATTTTTACTTGCTTTTTGTTTTTTTCTCTTGTCCTCTTTTCTTCGAGAGAAAAAATTTCGAAAATTTTGGAATTTGCCCCCCCTGCCCTCCCCCCCTTTTTTGAGAGAGAAGAGAAGAGAGAGAAGGAGGAGAAAAGATAACCAAAAGCAACCGGTAATTTCTCTCGTTCGCCGTCTCTCTCTCTCTCGTTCTTTTTCACCAAATTTTCTTCACATTACAAGACGCGCGTCGTCATCGTTCGATTGTGAAACCAATCGAATCTAAATAAAACCGCGCAGCAAAGGTGGAAGTTTTTATATCTACCGCGATGTCGTTTGCACACAGAGTCTCCACGCAGTTCGCGTCCACGACGACGAGGTCGATTTCGAACAAGAAATCCGTCAAGCCGGTGTCGTCGCGTAAATCCGTCGGCGTTCGCGCCGTCATCACCGAACCGGTCGCGTCCTCGGAAAACAAAGCCGCGTACGATGATTTTTCGGACATGCTTAACGACTATTTAGTCGATTACAAGGTACTTTCGCGTCGTCTTTTGCTGTAGCTGGTCGTAATTTACGCGCGATTTTCGGCTTCTTTTCGCTCTCTTTCAGGTTTTCAAGAGATAAGAGAGAGAGAAAGCATCAGCATCCCCGTGGCGCATTTCTTTCTTTCTTTCGAAACGGGCGATTTGCTCTGGGGCCATAAAAGCTAATTTTTATCCATTTATGCATACTAATCACACCGTCATTATTCTTTCTGTCGATGCTACGATTATGAACACAGGTTGGCGACAAAATCATGGGTAAAGTCTCCGCAATGAACACAAAAGGTGCTTACGTCGATATCGGCGGAAAAGCCCCGGCATTGTGCCCAACCGTGGAGTGCTCCTTGGCGTCTGTTCGCAACGCAGCAGCGGTGTTCGACGAAGGACAAGAGTATGAATTTGAAATTGTGAAAGGTGACGACGGTGAAGGGTCGATGACGTTGTCCGTGCGCAAAATCCAATTAGAAGAGGCGTGGGAGAGATGCCGACAAGCGCAAGCAGACGACTTGGCGTTGTCGAGCGAAGTGTTGTCGGCGAACAGAGGCGGTATCTTAGTTGAAGTCGAAAGCTTGAGAGGCTTTATCCCGCAATCGCACCTCGCCCCTCGCTTAGCATTGGGTGACAGAGATGAATTGATTGGACAAACTTTACCGGTGAAGTTTATCGAAGTTGATGAAGAGAAGAACCGCTTAGTCGCGTCGCACAGATTGGCGACTGATTTAGTTTCTGGCGAGGGTTTAGATGTTGGGGACGTCATCAATGGCATCGTCCAGGCGGTCAAACCCTACGGCGCGTTCGTCGATGTTGGTGGTCAAAGTGGTTTGTTACACATTTCTCAAATTTCGCACGAGAGAATTGTTGCGGTTGAAAACGTTTTGTCCCCGGGCGACGAGTTGAAAGTGTTGATTTTGTCCAAGGATAAGGAACGCGGACGCTTGTCTTTGTCCACGAAGAAATTGGAGCCGAACCACGGTGATATGTTAAGAAACCCGAGTTTAGTTTATGAAAAGGCCGAAGAGATGGGTAAATTGTTCAGAGAACGCGTCGCTGCGGCTGAAGCCGCCGCCGAAGGGGGTTCCCCAACGGATGAAGTAGTTGCGAGCTCTGACGAATAGACCTCACTAAAATCATAAACAGAATCTTAGACACATATTACTACCTTTACTATTTAATTTGATTGACTGTACTACAAATAAATCTATTAATAGCTACTTCTATATATACTCTCTATCCTCCGCTTTTTCTTCTTTTTCTCCTTCTGCGTCGTTGGGAAGAAATTTTCGCATCTCTCGGTTGCCTGAATCTTCCTCGCCGCCGCACAGTTCTTTTCGTCTTTCAATTCTATCTCGCAAAACATCGGCATTTTTAACGTAGTCATTTGACGTTACGAATCCTACTAACA
>VIAU01000042.1:0-21472 GCA_009618085.1 Bathycoccus sp. SAG3 | reverse complement strand
AGTGACGTGTTTTAGTGTGAGTTTTGGGATGTTGAAAAGCGCGGCAGAGTTGAGAAAAAAGTATGATTTGTGCGGACACATACATCTGTTGGAGACGAGGGCGCAAGCATTACAGTCGCAACAATTTTTGCAAGATAACGGGTGCGAAGGTTCTTCGGTGAAACTGTTGGAGAAGACGGGGTTTTTGAGCTGCGCGGGAACGTCGCTCGCGCACGGCGTGTGGTTGACTGACGAAGAATGTGAGATTGTTTCGAAAGCGGATGCGACTATCGTGCACAACCCGTTGTCGAATTTGCGCTTGGGTTCTGGCATCGCGCCCTTGCGAAGGTACAAAAACAACGGAGTTAAAGTGTGCTTGGGTGCGGACGGTTCTTGCAGTTCTGACGGACAGGATATGCTCGAAGTCGTGAAGATTGCGAATTTTTTACCGTGCGTGGAAACTCCGGATTATAAACTCTGGCCGTCACCCAGAGAGACGTATTTGAAGCTCGGGTGCGAAAATGGATATCATAGCGTGAACTTAGGAGGAGGAGGAAAAGGGAAGAGAAGTGGCGGGAAAAACGAAAAAGGTTGCCTTGCGGACGTGTGCTTGTGGGATTTGACGTCTTTGGCGCTTTTGCCGAAAACGGATCCGCTTGGTTTGCTCGCAAGAGGAAGCAGAGCGCAAGGCGCGGGTTGCGGATCGACGCTCGCTGAGTGTTGGGTAAACGGAAAGAGAGTGGTCGAGAAAGGCGAAATCGTCGGATGCAACGTGAAACTATTGAGAAAAATCTTAGCGGACGCCCAAAATTACATACACGAAGAAGGGAAAGCGTTGCGTCCGGAATCGAGCGACTTAACGAGACGGGCAGAGAAAGAGTATCGCGCAGCTCTTTGTTTGCCCATTGAAAACGATGTTGCGGCAACCATGACGAAAAAAGGACACATTCCGCCGCTGCCTCCGATATTGTTCCCGCAAGACCGAACGATTTATGACAGTACTATTTAAATAGTGGTACCTACCATTAATGCTATGAACATTCTTAATATTGTCTATAGGACTGTTACCCGGGTACCCGGGTACCGGTACCTGAGGTACCATACATATAAATAAAGCAGCATTTTTCCATTTCCTTTTGTCTAAAACTCCCCAGAAAAAGATTATCGAAATGTTCGCGCAACATCACGCGAGAAACTCCGTCTTCACTGGTAATAATAAAAAGAACTATGCGACAGAAAGGAGAATAGGAAGAACGATGGATAATAAAAAGAATACGAGCACGTCTGCAACATCAGCGTCGTTATCACCACCGTCGTGGACTGAATTACAAAAAAAATCACAACATACCGAAACTGGGTTGAAAATGAAAAGCCAATCAGAACTGAGAAAGGAAGGGAGAGCCGAAGCGCACATAGATAATCTGTTATATTTATACAACGCGAAATCAGAAGACGAGGTCCGTTTGACTTTATACCGAGATAACGCGGCATGGTGTCCGTATTGCCAGAAGACTTGGTTGATGTTATTAATCAAACGAGTTCCTTTTCGCATTGAAAAAATCAACATGCGTTCTTACGGCGATAAACCTCAACAGTTTCTAGCGAAAGTTCCGAACGGTCTGTTACCTGCGATTGAGCTCGACGGCGAATTAATGACGGAAAGTCTTCAAATCATGGCACGAATCGAACGCGAGTTTCCCGGTCCGGAATATAAAGTCATGGTTCCGGAACAAGAGTTTGACAGAGTGAACCAACTGTTAGGAATGGAAAGAGAATTATTCGGAGCGTGGTGTGGTTTAATTTTTAGACCATCGATGCCATTTGGCGTTGGAGGGACGAGAGGAGCGTTCGAGGCAACGTTAGATCGTATCGAAGAAGCCCTGGGAGTAACTTCAGGACCGTGGTTCTTGGAAAATCACGAACATCCGAGCTTGGTAGATTTGCAGTTTGTCAGTCACGTGGAGAGAATGAACGCTTCGTGTTTATATTGGAAAGGACTAAACTTGCGAGGAAATAGCAGATGGAAAAATATCGAACGATGGTTTCAAGCATTCGAGGAGATTCCAGAGTATAGAGCCACAAAATCAGATTACTACACGCACGTGATGAACATTCCGCCACAATATGGACCTGGTTACGAGGACAACACGGCCGAAGTCAAGGAAGCGATGCGTATCATCAATGGAGAGGGAGATAGCTGGAGACTTCCGATTGAATTGAATACGAATTCTTTGGAACCTATTAATGTGTGCGATGTTGGAAAAGAAGTAGAGGCGCGACATGAAGCTGCGTATAAACTCATATCGAATTCGAAAAATGTTGCTAGATTCGCTTGTCGTGGTGCGAGCAAAGAGGGAAGTAAACAATTTTCGGCTCCACTTGCAGATCCATACGCAGTTCCAAACGAAAAATATGTCGACTCGGTCGATGCATGGTTGAGAGTTATCGCTGAAGCTATGCTCGACGGCTTAGCCGAGCCGCTACAACCATCAAAAGAGCCGAAGAAGGACAAAGAAATTGCAAAGTGTTTGTGCTACTTGAGAGACAGAGTTGGAGTTCCGAGAGACATGACATATCCTGCCGCCATGCAATTTCGTGCACATCTCAACTGGGCCATCGATCAATTAGATTAGGACTAATTCTATAATCATTACTACTACTACTACTACTGCTTAGCGTTACACTACATTATTTCATGGCTACATACTGATCTCTAAAACATACATCATCCGCCTAAAAACTTTGCTCGCGTTCCAGGACGGTAGCATCCACCTTAACCAAAAAGTTTGTTCTCGTGACTGAATAGTGTCCATCGTCCGCGGTCGGTGCGTCATACGCCGACACTTGCGCGTCAAAACCCGCGCTTTCTAAGCATCCTTTGACAACTCCAGCGACAAAACTCGCGCAATTCATCCCTTGATAATCTTTTGGTACCGATATGAATCTGTTCACTAAAACGTCTCGATCTGAAATCATATACTCGTCGTCGTTATATATTTCCAGCGAATCCGCCGCGCGTCCAAACAGATTCTTCCAGACGTTGTTCTGAATGAACGTTAAGATTCCATTCAATCTCGTCTCTCGTCTCGTCGGTTTTTCTCTGTATGCTATTAATTCTAAAACTCTTCTCCCGACGTGCGCGCCTGCTTCTTCCAACTTCAACTCTAACTCGTTCGTGTCCGAAACGCGTTGTAAATGGTATTGGACGATTTCCGAAAAGAGAAACGCAAAGGCAGATAAAGAGACTTCATTTTTTCCCGAACTCAATGGTTGGTCCACGATTGGCTCTATCGAAGGCGAAGGCGCCATTCCTTTTCCCCGCGCGTGTGCACCGTTTTCTTTTTGAAGTTTCGGTTTCCCAATTATTTTCCTTTTCTTTTGTTTTCTCTCTCTCTCTCTCTCTCTCAAAACGAAGAAAAAAACAATCCACACTCCTCCGCTTGCCTTGCTGTTTTGAACGATAATAAAGAGAAAAGATGGGTACCGGCGAGCGAGGCAAAGGCCAACGACGACGGCAAAAAGCTCTGAGGGAAGGCAAGAGTTTCGACAAGAAGAACAACACGTTTCGAGAGCACGAAGTTTCCTTCGTGGAAAAGGCTCTGAAAGCCGACACCATGCTCGAAGCGCCATCTTCGTTTAAACGATTTATGCGCGCACAAGAGGAGATTAAAATGAGACAGATGAGACATGAAATCAAGAAAAGAAGAGAAAATGGGTTGGATATCAACGACTTAATAGTTGAGGATGATGCCGAAGAGGACGGCAAGAATGGAAAGAAAGAAGAGAAGAGCAGACGAGTCAAAAAACACAACGAGAACAAGACAAAGAAGGAACAAAAGAAAGAAAACGACGAAAAGAAATACGAAGGCTTTTACGACGAGGATCCCGCGAATGCTAGAGAATACACGGGGGTGCAGGATGATGTAGAAGCACCGCCTGCTTCAAAGACCGCTCAGAAGACGGGCGAGAAGGACGATGATGAATGCAGTGCTGACGAAGCAGAGGAGGAAGAAGATAGTGAAAGAAATGCCAACGATAATGGGGGTAACAGTAGTTTTAGCGGCGATTATGAAAGCGAAGACGTGGAAGAAGAAGTTCGAAGAAGAAACATGCCCGATAAAGGTGAAGAAGGTCATTTGTTCAGCGAAGGCATGCTCGGAGATAAAGGCAGAAAGACAAAGAAAGCAAAGAAGACAAAGTATAAATCACTTCGTGAGCGAAAGAAAGAAAAACGAGCACAAGCAAGGATACAAAAAGAAGAAAAAGACGAGTTTCTTGGAATAGTCAAAGAGCTTCCTAAGTTTGGAGAAGTTGCAGAGGCACCTCCACAGATAACCATTAAGAGGAAAGGTGGTGGTGCAAAAGTTGATATGAATGGAGGTGCTGGAAATCGTCAATCTAAAATTTTCGCCGACCTCATGTCTAAAGCAAATTCCAACAAGAAAAAGAGAAAGACTACGTCTCATCAAGGTCCTATTATTGGATTGAAGAAACAGCACGACTTGGCAGTCTTAAGAGAAGATTTAATTGCAAAATATAGAGAAATGAGGAATCGTCCATCAACAAATGGACGTGGTACATCCTTAGGAGTTAAAGAACCGAAGAGGAGATGAGCAGCAGCGAGGGGAGATATGTGTAGTTTATAGGTTATGTATTATTATATAGAATTGATATGAACCATAGGTATTAAATATTGTTTTTTCAAAAGAAGTCTTGGAGTGCTTGCATTTGTAAGTTTCCTTCTTGTAAGATGCGCAAAGAGCATGCAGTCGCTTTAATACCAGCGACAGTTGTGCATATCGGAACTTTCAAGCCAACAGCAGTTCTTCTCAACTCGCGACCGTCTGTTAAATCGTTCGCGTCACCAGAAGACGTGACAAACATCAACTTCAAGTCACCATCGCGCAAGATATCACCAATGTTCGGTCGGCCTTCGTGAATCTTCTTCACTTTTGTCACCTTAATGCCAGCGCTTCCTAAAGTGGTTGCAGTTCCGCCAGTTGACAAAACTTCAAATCCCATGTCTATGAGATCTTTAGCGACCGGAACCATAGCTTCCTTATCCGAATTTTTAACAGAGATGAACACTTTTCCAGACTTCGGCAACTTTTGTCCGCCAGCAATTTGAGCCTTGAAATACGCCCTCTCAAAATCAAAGTCAATGCCCATAACTTCGCCGGTTGATCTCATTTCAGGGCCTAACAATGTGTCACAGCCCGGGAATTTTTCAAATGGTAACACAGCTTCCTTCACCGAAACGTGCTTCGTGATTGGTTCTTCCATAAACCCAATCTCCTCGAGGGATTTACCAGCCATCACTAACGAAGCATATTTCGCCAATGGATGTCCAATCGCCTTGGAAACAAATGGAACCGTTCTTGAAGCTCTTGGATTCGCTTCAATAATGTATGGCGTACCATCTGGCATGACCGCATATTGCATATTCAACAATCCGACAACACCTAACCGTCGAGCAAGTTTCGGCGTCCATTCGCGAATCGTAGCTAAAGCTGATTCCGGAACCGTTTGGCTCGGCAAAGAGCACGCAGAATCACCAGAGTGCACCCCAGCTTGCTCGATATGTTCCATGATACCACCGATAACGACATTACCGAAAGAATCGCACAAAGCATCAACATCCAATTCCGTCGCTTGGTCGAGATATTTATCGACCAAAACTGGGCGTTCCGGATCAACTTCAACAGCCGTACCCAAATATCTCTTCAACTGCGATGGTGTGGAAACAACTTCCATCGCACGTCCACCGAGAACGTAAGACGGACGAACCATAACCGGGTAACCAACACGCTCTGCAGTACTTAAAGCTTCACCTTCGTCTATGCAAACACCCCCAGACGGTTGTCGAATATCGAGCTCCTTGAGGATATCCATCCATCGGTCGCGATCTTCCGCCGCATCGATTGAATCCGGTGGCGTGCCGAGAATGTGTGTCACGCCATTGCCCGATGCGGCTTGAATCGGGTTTGCCTTCAAAGCAGCCTCAAGTTTCGTAGCCAAAGATAACGGAGTTTGGCCCCCAAACTGTACGATTATACCTTCAGGTCGTTCAACTTCGCAAACGTTTAAGACATCCTCAACTGTGAGTGGTTCAAAATACAAACGATCGGAAGTATCATAATCCGTAGAAACAGTCTCCGGGTTGGAGTTCAACATGATGGTTTCGTAGCCAGCATCAGAGAGTGCGAAGGCGGCGTGGCAACAGCAATAGTCAAATTCAATACCTTGACCAATTCGGTTTGGTCCTCCACCAAGAATCAAAATTTTGCGTGCATTCGTTGGTTTCGCTTCGCAGTTGCCATCGTAAGAAGAATACATATACGGCGTGTCTGATTCAAATTCAGCCGCGCACGTATCGACACGCTTCATGGCCGCGACAACACCCAAGGATTTACGTTTTTGTCTAACATCGGCTTCCGTAGTTCCCGGGAAGGCTCTAGAGATTTGCACATCGGAGTATCCTCGACGCTTTACTTGAGTCCAGTCTTCGACAGACAAATCGTCCATAGAGCTCAAAGATTGTAACCAACATTCGGTTTGGTACAAGTCTCCTAGCTGACGAATAAACCATGGATCCATCGTGGTAAGTCTAACTATTTCATCTTCGGACATTCCAGACATGAACGCTTCGTGCAGGGCGACGACACGTTCCGGGGACGGGACAACTAAGCGTTCTTTGATCAGTTCCGGGTCGTTTTGCATCAAACCATCGTTCTTATTCAAGCCCCAACCAGATAAGCCAGTTTCCAAAGACCGAAGTGCCTTATTGAAAGATTCTTGCCATGTTCTTCCCATGGCCATCGCTTCACCAACAGATTTCATTTGAGTTGTCAAAATTGGTTCGGCACCAGGGAATTTCTCGAAAGCGAATCGAGGAATTTTCGTGACGACGTAATCAATCGAAGGTTCAAATGCAGCTGGCGTCTTCATGGTGATATCATTCGGAATACCATCCATGGTCGAACCCAAAGCCATCTTCGCCGCCATCTTGGCGATTGGAAAACCTGTCGCTTTGGAAGCCAAGGCAGAAGACCTCGAGACGCGCGGGTTCATTTCGATAATCATCAATTCACCATCAACCGGGTTTATGGCCATTTGCACATTCGATCCACCACACTCGACGCCAATTTCTCGAATAATCGCTAAAGACGCATCTCTCAAACGCTGATATTCCTTGTCTGTCAAAGTTTGCGCCGGGGCGATGGTGATAGAATCACCTGTGTGCACGCCCATAGGATCAAAGTTTTCGATGGAGCAAACGATGACGACATTGTCCGCCAAATCGCGCATAACCTCCAATTCGTACTCTTTCCAGCCGAGCAAAGATTGTTCAATCAAGACTTGCGAGGTTGCGGAAGCATCCAAGCCCCCTTTCGTGATTTCTTCAAACTCTTTCATGTTGTACGCGATTCCACCTCCGGAGCCGCCCAACGTAAACGCTGGTCGAATAATCAAAGGCAATGTTCCTATATCGGCAGCAATTTTCTTCGCCTCTTCCCAAGTTTCCGCAGTTCCAGACTGCGGCGTTTTTAATCCAATTTTAGTCATCGCATCTTTAAATAATTGACGATCTTCTGCTTTGTTAATCGCCGGAAGCTTTGCACCGATGAGTTCCACGCCGTATTTTTCAAAAATACCAGCCTCTGCTAAAGCTTTCGTCAAGTTCAACGCGGTTTGCCCACCCATGGTTGGCAACACCGCATCTGGCTTTTCCGCGGCGATGATTTGTTCCACGTATTCCGGCGTCATTGGCGTCACGAACGTTCTTTTCGCCGTTTCCGGGTCAGTCATGATAGTCGCCGGGTTGGAGTTCACTAAAATAACATCGTACCCTTCCGCTCGAAGCGCCTTACACGCTTGCGTCCCGGAGTAATCAAACTCGCACGCCTGTTTGGGTGATAAAAAAGTGTTGAATACGTCAGAATCACTTTTTCATCTCTCGACGCGATGATGTCTCGTTTAAAGGACGCGCATCTCTCTCGGCTTCGCGCGCGCATTTCCAAACGATGGGAGAAAACCCCACCGGACGAAAAAAAAAACGTGTCCACGTGTTTGAACTTTGAACGGATGAAAATTTGAACAAATTTAAAATCATCGCGTAGTATACGAGTCAAGACGATCGAGGAAGAGACCGGAGGATATGAATACGATGCAAATAAATTCTAATTACCTGTCCAATGACAATCGGCCCAGCACCGATGATCATGATCTTCTTCAAATCGGTTCTTTTCTTGCTGTTCTTGGCGTCATCCCAGGCTCTGAACTCTTTTCCAGCAGCCGCATCGATCGGTTGAAGAAAGCGCTGTCGTTGCGCTTTCTTCGTCGCAGAGGGCGAAGGAACCTTCTTTAACGCAGAAACATCGCGACGAGACCCGAAAAGAGTCGCGTTCGTCGGTTTCGCCGAGCTCATCATGCTTCGCGACTGCATCTGACACCCGATGCGGCGCTGAAATAAAGAACTTTGTCTTGTTTTGAAGCCCTTCTGTCCCAGGTACTTACTTTTTGGTGGACGAGAAAAAAGGCCTGAACTGAATAATGAAAATGCTGAACGAGAAGAAATTGAGCCGGAAGTGGCTATTTTGACTTCGTTTTTCTATGCATAAATACATCTAAAACTCAACATGAGCACTAGTACATGAATTACACTACTAACTCTCTATCTCTATTCTCTATTCTATTCTGCGCGTGCTGTTCTGGTTTTACACACCCACTGGTTTCACTGTGCGCCAAGTGTGCGGAGGATGGAGGATGACGACAAAACCAGAGGGCTCGCCGACACATAATTTTATGTTTGACCACTTTCGATTGCGCGCAGTTTACGTGCACCGCCTTGACGTGTCCGCTTGCCACTGCCGCTCGACCGGCGTCCGTTTTCATGAAACATCCGTTGGCGTAATCGGGAGTGGGTAAAAAATTTCGCTGAGAAGATTTCATGATGGCATTGATCACTTTTTGATCGTCGTGACTTCCATGCGTTTCTTTGATTCGCTGAAACGCCGCTTCGAGCAAGTTTAAATTACTCGATTTCTTCCTCATGAAATAGAAGCCAGTGTTCACCTCTTGACCGTCTCTCAGCCACAGATTCTTCTCCGAGGTTTTGATGAGCTCCGGCATGAAGTTATGAAACGCAACGATGTCAACGTCGGTAAGGAACGTGTCGTACCCGCTTTTCAAGACAAACTCAACAATTTTCAGCTTTGCTTGCGTCAAGCGCTTCCACGCTTTTCGTCCGAATTCAGCGTCTTTACTGCTCAGTTTGTTCTCCGTCTTCTTCTTCTTCTCCTCCTCCTCCTCCTCTTCCTCACCACCCTCTTTCTTCTTCGCGTTATCATTAATAATATTTGTTCCGTCCACGGCGTTATATCCGCGATACTCAAGATGTTTCATCGCTCTCTCATCCGTCGCAAATACGATATACTTGTTCAAACCAACCAAACGCAAAGAGCAAAGGTAATTATCCAACAGATCCACTTCCCCTGCGTTCGTCATCATCACTAATACGGAGTTATTGAACGACATTTTCTCTAAAGCGTCTTTCGCGGAAGAAAATGGTAGCTTCTTTCTCGTGTCCCACCAGTCTGTCTCTGCGTGAGCGTCGTACTCTTCCACGCCTATTTCACATCCGCACGCTTCGTTTTCTCTCAGTTTTGGACGTCCTCTCCGAGGAGAGCTCTTCTCTCCTTTCGTGATTTGAATCGTCCCGCTCGAGACGACAAAGAAGAAGAAAAGAAGGAGGAAGAAGAACGGCATTGAAGATACAAAATCACTTTTCGTCGTCCATTTTGGAACGCTCGAGAGCAGCACTCATTGGACAAAGGTACGCATCAATGCCGACAAAAAAGAAAGGGGGAAGTTTTTTTATTTCATTCCTCACAAAATGACTCACCTTCAAAGCTGTCTGAACCGCAACGTGCAACCCACATCTTCGCCGACTAAAATCACTCACAACAACAACAGCAGCAACAACAGCACGACGCCCACTCGTAACAAAAGGAAATACTTCCCATCATCCATGAGAAGTAGTGGAGGAGTCATGGCATCAGCAGGGAAGCACGGTGGACCGACGACGGAAAGTCCGTTACTCGCGAACCAACCGAAAGATACCATCAACTTAGCTGTGGGACATCCGATGCAGTCAGAGTTGCCGAATAAGATCATATCTGACGCTATGAAGAGATGCGGATCGAAGTTAAAGCACAATCAGTTAGGGTACGATCTGAATTACATTCCCTCAGAAGGACCAACTGGAGCCGTGGAAGAGTTGTGTTCGTTCTTGAGAAGACAATATAAGGAAGACGAGGAGGAGGAGGAGGAGGAGGAGGAAATAGGATCGGAGAAGACGAGAGGAAAAAGAGAGCAAAATGAAAACGACGGCAAGACGACGACAAAGATGAAGAACGTGTTGCAACCGGAAGATTTGTTCTTTACTTCAGGCGTATCGCACGGAATCGAAATGGCGACTTCGATATTAGCGAAACCAAACGATATCGTCGTGTGCGAGAAAGCGACATACTTCTTAGCGACGAAGATATTCGAAGATCACGATATGGAAATAACCACAGTGAAAAGTAACGAATTCGGTTTGGATGTGAACGCGCTGAAGATACGATTGGAAGAAGGGGACACGTTTATCAATCCAATCAACTCTATTCTCGAGAACGTCGGTGCGACGCCAAGGAAGAAACGGAAAGTTTTGTTTCGACCAAAGTTGGTGTATATCGTGCCAACGCACTCAAATCCGCAAGGTCTGACGATGTCGCAAGAGGCGCGAGAAGAGCTGGTAAGACTTGCATACCAATATAAGTTCCACATCATCGCTGACGAAGTGTACCACATTTTGAGCTGGTCGAAAGAGCCTTTGCCAGATCGATTTTGTAAAGTTGAAAGGGATTACTTGGCGAAAAATCCAGAACAAACTGCTGCAGATTTCCGAGCGGTTGTTTCTGTGTCTAGTTTCACTAAAATTCTCGCGCCAGCATTGCGGGTCGGTTGGATTGAAACCGCGGATTCTGTCATGCGAGAGAAATTTTCAAAGCGAGGGTACATTATTTCTGGTGGCAACTCTGCAGGTTTTTCTGCAAACGTAGTAAGTGAAGCAATCAAACAAGCCGAAACAGAGGTGTTTATGAACGATTTAAAGGGTTCCTATGCCAGTCGATGCGCGGTCTTGTGCGACAAACTCGAACGCGAAGGGTGCGGTTGGGAGTTTGAGAAACCGTCGGGAGGCTATTTCGTCTGGATAAAACTTCCCGAAGGCGTGACGAGCAAAAGTTTAGAGCCGTACGCGAAGCATTTAAAAGTTACCTATTTAGCCGGCGAAAGATGTTCAGCGAATGATGAGTGTAAAGAGGATTTAGAGAGATATATTCGATTATGTTTCGCGCACTTAAGCGCCTCAAAAATTCAAGAAGGCGTTTCGAAACTCTCCGAAGCTGTCATGCGCGTGATGAGTTTCCAGGACGTGGAGAGTAAACGGTTGGGAGAGGATTAAAGGAGAAGACGAAAGTGGAAGAAGGAAGAAAAAGAGGAGGTTATATTGTATGCGCAAGTATAACATATCCATGTTTTATTATTGTTATTATTGTAGTTAGCAGCATTATTATTAGTTAGCAGCAGCATTTCATGAGAAGAAATTTTTGCACTTGTAAAAACAGATTTCCGTTATTTTGTTTTCCTCTCTCGCTCAAATTCTTCATTTGTTTATCAAACGCGCAACAGAGGATCTCACACCCCATTGCTACAATGCGTCGATCGCAAAGACGAAAGGATAAAGTTGACGACGATGAAGAAGGATCAGAAGATGGTGATGATATAAAACTGAAAGTGAAGAGAAGTACTGGGAGAAGTCCAACAACGCAAAAGTCGAGAGTGACGAGGGGCAACTCGTGGGACCGGGAAACGCTAACGCAAGCGTTGAACGAAAGCAAGAAAGAAGTCTTGGCGTTTAACGTTCGCGTGCCAATGTGTTTGGCGTTGACGCTGAAACACACGAACACGACGAGGAAACTGATTCTCTCCTTAACGGCGATGATTTTGTCTGCGTACATAGAATACATAGAAGTGAGTGAACGAGAGCTGCACGTGGCGTATCTTTCCAGTCCATTTTTGGTCTTCCTCGCTTTTGAGTTTACGGTTCTATCGACCGCATTCGTGTTGCTCTTACCGACGACGTTGACAGAAGCAGACATGGAACAACAGAAAACAATTTTGGATTCTAGAGTCATCTCCCGATTGAAACTGCCTGGGTTTGCTGCGAGATGGGCGGCGGGTGTTCGCGTCGCTTTAGTACAGCTAACTCGCGCATTGATACAAGACTCGGCGGTGTTTCTGGCGTTGTTTTTACTCTTCACGGGAGTCTTCGTGGGTTCAGAGCACGTCAAGCTAGACGCGTATTCGAGCATAGAAGATATGGACGATGGAAGTGGAATATCTGTGACGAACATAGAAAGAGAACGATAGAAGGGAGGAGATTTATAGTCATATAAATAATAGAATGATACATGCGAAACACCGGAGAATATGCTAATACTAACAGTTACATACGTAGAAAACTAATCACTAGCTAATCTAAAGATTGGTTCCAAACTTCTGCCCGTCCTGGCGTACTGGTTCCAACATACTTTGGCAACTCATCTTCTATGTCTATCACGCGTTGTTTGTAGTGCATGTGGTGCGTCGGAGCGAAACATTCGTCGTCCTTCGCGACGTTCGTCAATGCGCTCCGAGGCACGACGTACGTCTTCCCTTTCCCTAAAGTAGCATAAACAGGACTCCCGCACTCCTTACATCGATATCGAGTAACGTTCGGCGAGGACTGAATAGACCACAAGTCCACCTCTTCTGCTGCGCATGAAAAATTGTTCTTCGAGTGAAGAGATTGAATGCTAAACGCTCCTCCCGAGAGTCTTCTGCACACCGTGCAGTGACATATGGACACCGCCACTGGTCGTCCTCGGATTTCCATTTGAATTTTCCCGCAATAACACGAAGCGTTTGTTCTTTTTTCACCGTCGTCCTCGTTCGCAGCAGCCGTCGCCATGGTAGAGATTTTTGCACGAGAAGAAGAAGAAGAAGAAGAAGAAGAAGAAGAACAGAAAGAGAGCACACCGACACTTCCGAGAGATGGAAAGAGCAACGACGAACGACCGAGCATGAACTCGCGAGAGGAGAGTGGAAGGAAGGATGGAAGGATGGAAGGAAGGAAGGAAGGAAGGAAGGGGAGAGGGAACTCTTTTTTTTTGCCGACAAAGAGAGAAAAAGCGAGTGCTTGCTTTTTTTTTTTTTTTGGGGGGGGGGGGGGGCCTCTTCTTCTTCGCTCTTTTTTCGCAAAAAAAAGGAAAAGAGGGACGAGGGTGGACGATTTTGATTTTGCGGGACAAAGAGCAGCACCGCACGAACACCCACCCACCACATATTCTCTCTTTCTCTCTCTCTCTCTCTCCCTCTCTCTCTTTTGCGGAAGGCGCGCGGAAAGAGGAGAACGCGTCACAATGGGCGGAGGGTTAGGTACGTTCTTTCTTTCTTCTTCTTCTTCCTTTTTTTTTGCGACGTGCAATTCTTTCTTTGTTTCTTTCTCTCGATATACTTAATGCTGACCAACATTGTTTCTCTCTCTCTCTCAACCAAAACAGCATTTTTGAACAAGAAATCATGGCACACCGGCGGGTTTGCCATGATCGAAGAGGTGTGGAAGAGAGAGCAACAAGCCGAACACGAGAAGAGAAAACTCGAGGAGATGAAGAAGGAAATTCAAGAGGAGAGAAAGTTGGCAGAGTTGCAACAGGACGCCATCGATGCCGGGCACTCAAAGAAGAGTGAACGGTTAGATTGGATGTATAAAGGGTCGTTAGCGGAAGGCACAAGGTTGGAAGACACGAAATTTACTCGAGCCGAGGGAGAGGAAGAACCTGAGGAGTTGAAACGAGAACGAGAACTACGAGAGGACTTGCCGCCGGAAAGACCGGAATGTGTGGCTCAATATCTTGCGCCGAATATGGACGACCCAAAACAAAGAGTCGAGGCATGGAATAAAATGAACAATGATCCACTTTTGGCAATGAAACAACGCGAGATGCAAGCGAGAGAAAACATCGCGAGCAATCCCGTTCGAAGAGAGCAAATAAGGCGAGAAGTGGACGAGAGGAAAAGACGAAAAAAGGAAAAAGCGCGAGAGAAGAAAGAACGCAAACGTGCAAAGAAAGAACGCAAGAAGGAGAAGTATCGCGAAAAAATCAGGAAAGAAGTTCGAGAAGAAGAGAGAAGAAAAGGGGGTGGTTCTCATCGTCGCCATCGTCGTGACGATTACTGTGGTAGCAGTAGCAGTGATAGCGATGATGAGGATTCTTCCTCCACGTCTTCGTACTCTCAAGAAAGAAGACGAAAAAGACGCAGCAAAGAATCTTCCTCGAGGAAGAAAAGAAGACATTCTTCTCCTTCGTCTTCAAGGTCGAGAAGTCGTTCACCGCCACCACGTCGAAAGTCAACAATCGAGAGAGACAAAGACGATCGATACGGTATGTCTTATGCGAATGAGCGCGCAGAACAGGCGGCTGAGGCGAGAAGAAATCGAAGACATGAATGGCGCGAGAGCGAAAAAGAAAAAGAACGAAGAGCGCCAAAAGTGGAACAAAAACCAAAGTGGGATTCGAGACGGAATAACGTAGGGCACAGAGCTGGAAAGCTTTCGCAAAAGGAAAAGGAAAAGAGGTTGAGAGAAATGAATGAAGCAGCGGAGAATTACGATTCGCACCGGTCCTCAAGAAGGGACAGATTAGACAAAGACTTGAGAGAGATGAACGAAGAGATTTATCGAGACTTGGACCCCTCCGACAAAAAGAAAGATGCGCATCCTTCGTTTCTGAGCTCCGAGCGAAAAAACGCCTACGGCAGTGGAAGACGATAGAGGTGTAAATATAGCATGTACAATATAGATTTAACGTACTACTACTAGTAGTATATTCGTTTTTAGTGTTAATATATTACATTTTATCTCTGTAATCACAACGAAATAACAAGCCAATCACTCACCAGAATCGTCGTCTTTGCGGGTCGTATGGAGCCGCATGCCATCGAAACGTGTCATGGATTATTTCTTTTGATATTTTAAAAAAGTTACTCTTAAAAACCTTGAGTGTTTCTGATTCTCTGCACACACACACACACACACTCTCTTTCTCCTCCTCAACTTTACGCCATCACAAATTGACCACCAAACATACATTAAAACGTCGGGACAATCGCATCGTCGATTGTTTCTTCATACCCAATGAATTCGCCCAAGAAATCTTCAAAAGAAGATCCCTTTTGCGATTTCACCGACGGCACGTACACGTTCGCCGTATTTGTGGTAGTCGAGAACAATTCAACCCCGGTGTTCACCGAAGAGTACAACTCCGAGTTGACGTCGTTCGCTTCGATGAGCTCACCCGGAACGTATTCCGGAACGACGTGGCAGTCTTCGTCGAAGAAATATTGTTCTTCCTCCGAGGATGCGATTTTGTTGTCGTTGTTGTTATTCTCCGTGTTGTTGTTTCGTGCGGTGTTCTTACGCTGTGGGTGTGTACAGAAAGAAAAGGAGGAAGCGTCTTCAGTCAGTCAAAGGTCTCGACGAGAGAAAGAGAAAGAGAGAGAGAATCGAGAGAAACGGAGAGAAAAAAATTCTCAAAAAAAAAAAGAACAAAGAGCTTTTGGCTTCTTGTTCTTCTCTGTTTTTTTTGTGTCGACCAACCGTCGGAGGTCGGGTCATTTCCAGCCACGAAAATAAAAACGTGTGTCTTTGGGAACCTCTTGAGCCGCCGAGCCGCCGAAATGCGAGTACGGAAGAGGAAGTAATCGCGCTCACGCTTTACGCGATGGATCTCCGATCTTCCCGGAGGACAACACGCGAGATCAAAAGTCGCGCATCTCACCTTGTTCGTTCTGATGGCAATCGGAACGTGCTCCGGAACTTCCGGTTTCTCCTTACTCACGCCTTCGGGGAGCGCCATCTTTGCATTGGTGAAGGCGAAGCGTTGGTGGTGCCCAGCAAAGTCATTCGCGCTGTGGATTTTTAAGTCACAGTCGGTGCACAAAAACGCGCGATCTTCGAGGCAGACCACGGAGACAGGGTTAGACTTGCAAATATCGCACGGCATCTCTTTCGCGTCTTGCTGCGTGATTTCAATCGCGCGTTCTCGGGACGGGTTGCATTTCCTCGTCGTGACGCAACGACTGCATGCCGTTTTGTTTCCACATCCAACGACGAACGTCGCGTCTTGCGGACACATTTCACACTTTAACTTCATCGTGTGCTCGTAGATGATGTTTTGATGGTTCAAGATGTAAACTTCTTGATTTGCGAGGGAATTTAACCAACACGCGTTCGCCGGAATGAAGAAAGAACGTCGTTTCATTTCGAATTATTCATTCTTTTTTCTTCCTTCTTTTTTTCGTGGCCTACGTCATTTCGCGGGGCGGAGAGCTGCCACGTCTTCTTCTTTTTTCCTTGTGGGCACGTGTCAAAAGTGGATTTTTGATGGCTTTTTTTTTAGACTTTTTCTTGTGGAAATGAAAGGAATTCATTTTTTATTTGTAACCTCGAGATGTGGAACAAACTAAAACTATCGAACATCGTAACTATACCGTAGGTATCGTCTGACTATTAACATTATAATTACACGTACACGTTCCTGGTACCTGGTACCTAGGGACCTAAGCACAGGACTATTCTATACCCTTCTCTTTTTCTTCTTCTCAGACGCGGAAGAGGCAACTGCCGCTGCTGCCGCATTCGACGACGATTCGATTATAGTCTCGGGGACCAACTCGCAACTCAAAGTTTCAAACAACAACAAACCAACGTGTTGACACATCGTTTCGGACTGCAACAGACTGAAGAGTTCTAAAGTGCCTCGACTCGCCGTGCTTTCGCCAACTATAGGCGAGAGCTTTTGGGACAATCTTTGCAACAAAACTCTTCTCAAAATTTCTTTGTTTGTTTCGTCTATTTGCTTTTGCTCAGCAGGAGTGAGCGAAAGCTTGTATTCGTCATAAGGGGTCATCCCGCCTTCTTTTTCGTCCGGCCAAACGGTATCTTTTATTAAGTTCATCAAGAAAGACGCTTGGAGTTGGTTGAAACTTCGAGCGACGAAATCTTCAACCGCGGAACCGAGAAAAAATTCCACGGTTTGACGCGCCAACGCGACAAACGAACGTCTAACCACACCTTTCGTGTGCATCTTGAAGACAGTTTCGAATAAACCGAGCATTGGGCCATTTAAAACTTCGGACGCGAAAATAGTTGACACGCTGTCAGTGGCGGTTACTTGTTCGCATTCATCGAAAGTTCGCATGAGCGTTTCCCAATTCAACGGCGAATGTGTAAAGTCTGAAGAACCAGACACAAACGTATCTCCTTTTTTCGGAGGTGAATCCAAAAGTTCCATCTGTTCCGTGGATAATATTCTTCGGTGTCTTCCTTGGCCTTTAGGCATCGTTATGTACGTGTTTTCGTCGGTTGTCGAAATCGCTGTTCTCAACGGTGGTAAATTCGAGAGCATTACTGGTTTCATCTCTGCGGAAGAAAGTATAGACGCGTTCTCATCACCATTGCCGCCGTTTCGAATCGTGGACCCTCCATTACCTCCCATCAATCTTCTATTTCTCGTGCTGAGAAAGTGGAAAATGTGTTCGCAGTCTTTAAGGATGTCGTCCGCTAAAATCTCTTGCACGTACAAGTCCAGCTGTTGTCGTCTCTTTTCTATGAACGCACCGTCTAGATTATTATAGCCCCAATTTTTCGGTGGAAAATCGCCTTTAAAATCAGGATTAATCATCGTGAGCTTCTGGTGGAGCGATTCAAAGTTCGAGTACCGTCGGGGCACGCTCCAATTGTTTCCATCCTCGAAAGACTCTACGGAAATGAGATACACCGCGAATGCGGCTATACCACTACCAGCAATTTCTACTCCAGTCACGCGAGCTCGGAATGATGACGGCGACGATGCGAGTGCAATATCATCTTCCCATCTTATTCGTTTTGGCGAATTCTTCTTCGCCGAGGAGTTTCTTTCGTTGCATACTATTCTTTCCAATCCGTTTTTATCGCTGCCATTTGGAGACTTATGCAAAGGAGACGACATTGCTTTATCAACAATTCCTTCTCCTTGCACTGTCCCGTTTCGTAGATCACCATCCTCTCCTCTTCTTTTTTTCCTATTTGATAATATTATATCGTTTATACTATTCGTGCTGCTAATGTAGTCCTCATCGTCCGTACAGAGAAGAATGAGTAACAGTTTCGTCACCAGTCTTGGCGTAAACAACCGAACAATAGGCATGTGTATCGAAGCGAAAATCAGCTCTCTCCCGAGCGGTTCAGTCAACCCATTTTTCGTTTCACTCGTCAATACTTTCGAGGCGAGTGCGTTCGCGTACGCTCTAGCTAACCTGCCTTGCTTCCTCTCGTTTCGTACCGCCGGGTGAAGTCTCGACTCATCTCCATTTTTGTTCATGTGCCTCAGCGCCTCCGCGAGACTTTCGTCTACCACGTCTTTGTTCATCGATAACAGCGCGTCGTCGTCTCCACCACCAATCATGGCTTTTCCTTCTCGGTACAGCTCAAACGCGTCTTGTAAAATAGACGGTAAATCCGATAACAACAATTTTGGCAAGTTGATATTTCTCGTTGCTCTTTTTTCCAGTTCTAAAAACATGTCGTCCATAACCGCTCGGCACGCGTTCGGTACTTCTTCGTCGTCGCTGATTGTTTTGAACCAATGATTGACGTACCTCTTAATCACGACTTCTCTGATTTCAATCCAACTTTCGACGATTTTCGCGTCCAGTTTTGCAAATCGTCTTGCGCGTCGGTTGTTATTTTTCCTTCTCGTATCTGCTGCTTTAACACCATTTTCGTCCTTCTTAGAATTCGACTTTTCTTCTTCTTCTTGTTCATCGGAGTCTCTTCCGAATACTCCCCCTTTATTGTTCGCAGAGAGGTTAATGTTGCCAGTCGTAGCGTCACCACCTAAAATTCTCCCTCTTCCCATCCACAACAAAGTTATCGTCCCAAAAGCTTTCGGTATATTTTCCGCAATCGAATTCGAGAAGGATGCCATCAGCAACGAAAGGAAATAGACGGAAAAGAGAAACGCGAATAATTTAGTGCTCGTGGAGTATTCCGCGGAGGAAGAGGAAGATAAAGAAGAGGGAGCTTTCGTCTCGTCTCGCATCTTCTCCGTCTCCTCCTCGGACGACGACGCCGACGACGACTGCTCCTCTCTTTTCTTCATCGTCCCCTTATTGCGTGCGTTGCCGCGTCCATGACCAAGACGGATCTCTTTTTTTATGGTGGCGATTACTTGGGATTTTGGATTTTTCGTTCTTTTTCCTTCCCCACAAAAAAAATAAAGAAGAAAAGGAAAGAGAAGGAAGGATCTCTCGTTGAACATCACACGCGCTTGGGTGGCTGTCGTGGCGTATTCTTCTTCTTCTTCACCACCACCACCACCACCACCGCCCACCACCAGACGACTGCATCCTCGCTCACACACACAGAGAGAGTCTTGGGTCATCGGCGCTGTGCGCGCGTGTAGGAAAGAGAGATTTAAAACACCAGAGAAAAGGCCGTTACACCAAGAAGAGAGTGCCTTCTCGTATATATTTCAACAAACATGTCCAACTATGCTGGGAACAACGCGCATCGATCTCAAACGCAGGCGAAACTGGTGCTGTTAGGGGACATGGGCGCCGGGAAATCCTCCTTAGTTCTTCGATTCGTGAAAGGACAATTCTTTGAGCACCAAGAGAGCACGATCGGTGCTGCGTTCATGACACAAACGGTGACGGTTGACGATCACGTGGTGAAGTTTGAGATTTGGGATACAGCTGGACAGGAGAGGTATCATTCGTTAGCACCGATGTATTATCGAGGCGCGGCGGCGGCGATTATTGTGTACGACATGCAGTCGCAACAGTCGTGGCAACGGGCAAAGAGTTGGGTGAGAGAACTGCAACGACAAGGAAACGCGAATTTAGTCATCGCTTTAGCTGGGAATAAGAGCGATTGTAAAGACATGAGGAAAGTGTCGAAGGAAGAGGCAGAAGCGTACGCGGAGGAACAGAACTTGGCGATATTTTTAGAAACGAGCGCGAAGAGTGGAGAGTGCGTGAACGATTTGTTTTATTCCATCGCGAATAAGTTGCCAAAACAGGTGAGAACGACGTCGCAAGAAGGGCGAGGTGGGATCGTTTTAGATGCGAATGCGGGACAAAACAGACAAAAGTCGCAGTGTTGCTGAGATGATCGTTTGCATATATTTTTATTCTTCATAGAGAGAAAAAGAGAGGGAGGGAGAGGGAAGGCAAACAGGACGGGAGTAATGATTATGATGTTTTGTTCTCCCTCTCCCACTTTCTTTCGCGCAGCTCTGTATAATATATTAGACTTTAGTTTTAAGAAATACATATAAGAGAAAAAGTATCGTAAGATCCGCACAACAGGAAGTTGTAAGTGCACGTATTTCTGCACCAGATACGTGTTCGTTTTTTACCGACTTTTATTATTTTAAACTTGTGGTGGTACAAATTCTACTTCGTTATTCTACACTCGATGTCTCTCTAAATTTTCTACCTCTTATTCTTTCCTAATTCCTTCTCTAAACTCTTCTCAAACTCTGCGAATACGTTCGCCTTCCCTTTCGTCACCTCGTTAATCTTACCTACGCTCAATATTCTCTCCACCATTCTTGCCATCGGCCGTTTCCCTTCGTCGATCTGTTTAATAACCGAGACTGGAATTTCTGTCTCGTCCGTACTCGACGCTTCCCGTAAAAGAGTGAAGTGATTGACTAAAGACTCCATTTTATTAATCAGACCGTCATTCTCTCCAGTGTTTAGAGATCTCTCGCATTCAGTCACACTTTCTAGAGCTTTCTCGATAGCTTGGTTGAGCGGAGAGAGCGGAGGAGGTTGCTGCGCCATTCTTTATTTTTGTCGTGTGAAACTGTAATGAAGAATTCGTCCAATTGGGGAAGCTTTGGGGCGTGTGTTTGCTTCAGATGTACCTTGATTTTTGAATACTAAATATAATTTTAATTTTCATCGTGACTATTGCTATGCGCGCTACTGCTGCTGCTAGAACTATCACTATTATCACTGCTGGAATTATTACGGTTCTCATCTCCAACCGCCGCTACTTCATGAAGTGTGATCAAACCTTCTTTTTGCAATGCTTTATATATCTTACGCTCTGTTTCAAACGGGTGCACATTTTCTCTTCCTGGTTTTGGTCGTTCCCAGTCATAATAGTGCGGACGTTCTGTTTCATTGAAGTAAGATTCCGCGCTGAACCCGTAGATATCTACCAAACTGCACAAACGCATGGCAAAAGTGATGCCAACCATACCAGAGGAAGGTTTCTCTCCCTCTCTGTTGACTAAATCCCATGCCCGACAAATAATTTCTGGGTCCATGATGTATGATTCTGGGAACGTTT
>VIAU01000041.1:0-21671 GCA_009618085.1 Bathycoccus sp. SAG3 | reverse complement strand
GAGGAGAAGTGGTCCAAAAATCAATCCAAAAATCATCCAAAAAAAAAAAAAAAAAAAAAAAAAAAAAAAAAAAAAAAAAAAAAAAAAAAACTCGAGAGACTTTGTGTGTGTTGGCGTGCCACGGCGGCGCGAGCAAGAGAGACAGAGAGACAGAGAGACAGAGAGAGACACAGAGAGAGACGGAGAGTAACGCGCGCGCGGTAAAAAAAAAAGAGCATGGCGTACGACGCGACGCTGCAATTCCTCACGGACGAGGAGCTCGCCGCGTTAATCAAAGCCGGGCCTTTGTACGACTCCGCCATTCACGAGAAAATTCCGGTGTCGGAATGGAGGAAAAATGCGGAACTGCACGTGCTGTACAACTCCATCGAGTTGCTGCACAACTCGGAAGTGATGAGCAATCTCTCGGTGCACTCGGACGCGATCGCGAGCCGAGTCTATCATTTCTACCTTCCGATTTTATTTCGAGTGCTGTTTTTATTGGAAGAACACAGGAAGAAACAAAAGAGCGACATGGAGAAGAATGGAGGAGGAAACGAAGGAGGCGAAGGAGGGAGTAAAAAACAGCAGTTTTACCCGAAACCGTTGTTTATTGGGATCGAAGCTCCTCAAGGTTTGGGGAAATCCACGTTAGTTGACGTGTTGCAAACGTTAATAGACAATTCAGTGGTGTTATCTTTAGATGATTTATATTTGCCGCGCGATATGCAGCAAGACCTCGGCCAGAAGAAACACCCGGGAAACCCTTTGTTGACGTTTCGAGGGAACCCAGGGACGCATGATTTACCGCTCGCTCGGGAGACGATTAAGAAGCTGAAGAGCATTAATGAAGATTTAGGCGAAGGGCAAGCGACCGTGGCTTTGCCCAGATATAACAAGAAGGCGTGTAATGGGAGAGGCGATCGATTGCCCATGGAGGATTGGCCGAGCGTGAGCGGGCCGACAGATATCGTATTTTTGGAAGGGTGGTGTTTAGGATTTGAACGGCTGAGAGAGTTTGAATCCTTGATTTCCAGCGTAGATGCGAGAGTGTATTTCGCACCTATCAACGAGTATTTGATGGAATATGAGTCCGTGTTTAACAGCGCGATTGATTCGTGGATGGTTATTAAAGCCGGCGATTGGAGATGGGCCTACGAGTGGCGCCAAGAGCAGGAGAGAAAACATAACGGCGGGTTAACGGACGCGCAAGTGATAGATTTTGTCGACAGATTTGCACCCACGTACGACGCATGTTTGCAGAATTTGTTCGATAGAGTAGAGAGCAAGAGATTAGAAGATAATATGAGCGCTATGCTCATAGAGGTGAACAAAGATCGTTCGGTGAAAATGAACAACGAACAAGTCGAAACAATCACGGAGATTTTGAAGAAAGCGAGAGAGCGTGGAACGCAAAAAGAGGAGGATCGCATGATTGACTGATATACATACATAGAACAAACAAAATAAGCAACAGCATGCATCAAAGAATGTAATATTGTAACAAAATACCTACCGTACCACACGTAACTATATTTACAAAAGTAAACAGGGGGCGAGACAAGAGGCATAAACTACCGTTTTGTTCTTGGATTTACGCTACTAAATTATATTAAGTTTATCGATTAAACATTTATCTAAATCTCTGTCTCTCTACAAAATTAAGAACGCGGTTTTTCCTTCTTTTCGCGGAACAACGCACTCAAAGCAACCCCGGAAACCTTCACAACCTTGAAGCGAACGCCCGGGATATCCCCGACGGCGTGACCCTTTCTGCCAAAACCAGACACCAAAACTTCGTCGTTTTCATCGACAAAATTCAAACAACCGTCTCTCGGGACGAAGCACGCAACCTTCTTACCGTTCTTGATGAGCTGCACGCGAACGCACTTACGAATAGCCGAGTTTGGCTGTTTCGCTTCGATACCAATCTTTTCCAAGACGATGCCTTTGGAGTGCGAGCAACCGGCGAATGGCTTCTTCCATTCGGAACCCAAGTTGGCTTTGTTATAATCTTTGTCCGCCCATCTTTGCTCGCGACGGTGCAATTTAAGCTTACGGCCGGCCCCTAAACCTCTCGTTTTACCTGTTTATTCGTGGAAAGAAGAAGAGAAGAGTTTGGGGTAAGCACACCGAAAAGGTTCCGAGAACACAACACACACACGCAATGGTTGAGAGAAGAAAAGAGATGCAATCACGACTCGAACCACATGCACGCGAACTCGTGCACATCCGAAAAACGAGGTCAACGCGCGAAACAAACGTGCGCGCATTCATTTCGCCCGACGCATCGCGCGCATCTGTCCTCGCGAGTCAACCACAACTCCACTCTCATTTCCGCGAAATTTTGTGAGAGAGAGAGAGGGAGGGCTTGCGGGCTTCTTTGACGCGTCGGATTCGCGCGCGGAAACCGATGACGCGACGCTATAATCATCGCGCGCGTCATCGATTCGCGCGAACTATCGCCAACCAATCGCGCGAATCGCTCCCAGAGACCACGAGAAGAGAGAAGACGTACCCATTGTTTATCCTCGTTATTTGGCGCGTTTGTGAATGACGAAAATGCCCAAAACGAGGTTGGAAAAAAGGGCTGGATCTGAATTTTTTAGTCATCGGCGTTTTGTTTTCGAGTTTAAAGTTCTTCGTCTGGGAAATTGTTGTTCTTTGTGGAGCAGCCCCAGCTCGCTCGCGATAATAAAGACGAGAGCGGCAGAAGTTCTCCGTACGTAAAAGAATAGTTACACAAAAACGATGGGAAATTCTCCTCTTCACTTCTCCATCTATGTCTACGTCTTCTCTAATCTAGTCTCCTATTCACTCCTCGTTTGTTTTCTTCCGGGCAGCTTCGCGAGCCGCGGTGGCGGTTTCTTGAGCTCTTTGGAGCATGGCATCTTCTACCTCCTCCTCCTCTCTTTCTTCTTGTTCTTGTTCTTCTTCTTGCGAGCGGTTCGAGTCATCGCGTTGAATGTCTTCTTCGGGAGGTAAGCGCGCGGCTTCAAATTGCATACGAACAGCGCTACGCTCTTGGGAAACGGTATTGTTATTGGCAGCATCATTTTCTCGAGCTGCAGCAGCAGCGCTGTTTCTTCGTTCGAGATTGAGATGTTGCGCTGCACGTTCCATGTGGTACGCGCGTAAAAAAGCTGCGCGTAAACCCAATTCATTCATCGCATCGTTTGCTCCTACTCCGCCTCCCGGGACTTCGAGTTCATTAGGAGGTATTCCAGCCTCAAACTCTTCTTTAATGCGTTTTAACTCGCCCTTCTCCAACAATCTTTCCACGCGTTTGCCTTCCTCTTCAAAATTCAAACGTTTCAACTTTTGTGCCGGCGTGAGCCACTTCAAGACGTACATTTTGAGCAATTTATCGTGGACGTGACACGGTGTTAGTTGGTTTTTCACCTTGTATGATTTCGGTCCGATCATTTCGAACGAACGTGCCGCTTCCATGCTGTCTATTTTTGGAGGTAAGCACACCGCCGGTTTATGGCGACAGAGCGGACACGGTTTGCTTTTCGCCAACCACGGATAGATACACCCGAAGCAAAATACGTGACCGCAACCTTGGATGCAATGTGGACGCACGAGAAATTCGCGACAGATTGGGCAACGCAATTCGTGCTCAATCCACGGCGGCATTTCGTGCTGCGCATCCTCGAATGGCACAATTCGATTCGCGCACGCGCGCGAAAGTTTAGCCATCAATTGTACGTCAAGATCATTTCTCTTCTTGTGGTCTGCTGTCTCCATCTCGTGCTCTTCGTTGCTTCCGTCGCTGATATTATCGCTTCCAACTTGATGCGTGAAGTCGTCGTCGTCGTTCGCAGTGACCGCCGTTTTTGCGCTCTTTTTTTTCTTGTTCTTTGTTTGCGAATCGTCCTCTGGAGACTCGTCTGCCGATTCCATCTTCGCATCATCTCCTACTTTTTTCTCTCCTGATGTGCCAGCATCGTCGTCAACGACGACAGCACCTTTATCTACGTCTTTAGCTACTACTTTATTTTTCTCTTTTTCAATCGGAATGTTCATGAAAGCGCTGTTAAATTTCTGCGCAAACTCTCCGCCTCGTGCTTCAAACAGTTTCAGCAAACCTTCCTCGAACGTCTCTCGTATCTTCTCGTGGTCAACACTGCCATCGATGTTTTGACTGTGCACAATCGTTCCGTAGTCGTCAATTTCTTGACTCGGACCTTGCGAGAAAATTGGGACAAATTCGTCGTCATACCCGCCACCTAAAGTCAAAGGTTGTGCATCCACGCCTTTACCGACGAGAGGAAACGTGGACATTTTCAACTTTTTCGCACCACTTGGTCCAACATTGCCTCCTGCTCTTGCGGCGGCGGCGTTGGCGTTTCCGGCTACCCCGTGATCTCTTTTCCTAACTGCTGCTCCTGATACTTCGCTCGCATTGTTATTCGTGTTCTGTCGTAATAATTCGCGTTGTGTCTGTTGCTGAAACGCCCTCGAACCCGTCTCGAAGTCTCTCGCCACCTTCGTCCTCAAATACCGAAATCGAAACGGATTCTTCATCGATTTCTCGTTTCTCAAAACATTCGCCGGCCCGCCAAACGAGACAATATCGCCGTGCATCAACTTCACGAACTTTTGCTTCTCGATGATCTTCCCATTGATGTACGTTCCATTGGTCGTCTTAAAATCGTAAATGAAGTGCTCGTCGCCCGCGCTGACGCATTTGGCGTGCGTTCGCGACAAGAGGTACGGTAAATCCGGAACGTCTAACACGTACGTGTTCGTGTTGTTTCGTCCGATGACGATCGTTTTCTCCTCTGGGACGTCGCGTAACCGTTCCTCGAGGCTGAGAGACGCGCGCTTTCTCTTTCCTTCTTTATCTTTATCTCGGTGGTCTTCGTCTCGGTCTCCGTCTTCTTCTCTTCGGGTGCCTAAATTTTCCTCTTCCGATGATGGTAAGTCTTGCAACCGCATCTCTCTCGGCAGCGTCGGCGATTCCAGATCGCCGTTGAGCAGCAACAAGACGGCCACCGTGATTGGACCTCCTCCTCCGAAAACCGCCGCCGCCTCTTTTACGTCTTCTTTCCCCCCGACGAAAGAGTGGCCTCCTTTCGTCGAAGCGTCTCCGCCGCTTCTTTTGTTCGCAAAAGTCAAAGTCGGCTTCGCCGGCGACGAGACCGACGCCGAGGGACGGCCCATTTGGGGGGGATCCCGTCGTACCGTCGTGTTTAAAATGCCGTTGAACAAAACAACGAGCAAATCTTTCCTTCCTTCTCGCTAAAGAAAACCAAAATCGCGCGGATGACAACGTCGTAAAGCAGACGACAAAAACAACCCAAAAAAAAGAGAGGTCGTCGTCGTCGTCCAAAAAGGGTGCACAAGAGCGCTCTGTTTTTCCGAGCAGCGCTTTCCTCCTGAGGAATTTTTGTGCAGAGATTCTTTTGAGGTCGTAACCACGAGTCTTTTTTTTACTCCAGCGAAAAAAAGAACAAAAATCGAGGGGGGGGGTCTTGAATAATTGTGGGCATGCAAATACGCGCGACGCTCCTACAACTCTGCGCGTCCGGAACGAGGACTGCTCCTGCTGCTACTCGTGCTACTCGTGCTACTCTCCTCCTCCTCTGCGCGTTCCTCGCCTTCGAAATCCTTTTCTCCTTCTTCTTCGCGCTCTTTTTGTTCTTCCTCTTTCTTTGCCTTCGCGGTACCCCTTTTTTCGTCGCGCGTTCGCAAGAGTTCGTTTTCGCCGACGTCCTCGAGCGCGGCGCGAACGTCTTCGGGTAAGACGAAGTTATCCGGGTCGTACTTTTTCGCGTTATCGAAACACATTTTCGCGATTTCGAGCTTTCCAATGGCGAACTGCGAGAACCCGACGTCGGCCCACGTTACGGAATTTTCTTCGTCGTAAATTAACGGCATGTGTAACGCGTCGCCCGCCAAGGCGTAGAGCTTTTCTTTTAAAAGTTTGCGACCGGTGAGAACGAGGACGTCTCGACACAACTTTATCTCGTGGTCTTCCATGTGTTCAGGTTTTAATAGGCAGAGCTTTTTCGCTTCCGTTAACGCGTCGTGTTGCGGCTTAGTAAAGCGACCCAACGCGTTGTCGTTGGCCGCTTCGAGGAGGTACAAAGCAATGCCCATGTTGATGAGATGTTCGCGTCGTGGGTCTTCCCAGATCACGTCCTCGAGCATTGTAGCAGCGGCTTCTAAGTTTTCCTTTAACTCGTCGTGCAGATTCGACGCGTGTCTTTTCAAGTCCAGTTCTTCGTTCGTCAACGCTTTGGAGGAACCGCTTTCTTTCTCTCGGTAATCGATTTCCTCTTTCTCAATGCGCGCGGCTTTAGTTAAGATTTCCCCAGCGGCCATCTCCTGAAAGGTTCTCGCCACGTGTACGCTCGCCAATAAACGGTACGCAGACGCTCTCTCCGGTGAAAGGACGTCGATAACATCTTTCGCCATTTGCGCGTACTTCATCGCCTCGTCGTATCTACCCAATGCGTGATTCGCTTCGCTTATAAACTTGTACCCTTCCATCTTGTCCTCGTTTGTCGCGTGCAAATCGATCGCTTTCTTTGCAATGTCTATCGCGTCTTCTATCGCGTTTTCATCCTTCCCGTAACGACGAACGGTTGCGCTGTTGTGCGTCCCATACGCCGAGTTTGGTTCCATCTCCAACCATGAAGCACACGCTGTCGTGGCCATTTTGAACGTGTAATTAAAATTCGTGTCCAACCTCGTTTTCTTCGCCTCTAAGAACCGTTCGGCAAAGTCGCCGTCGCCGTCGTAATCCTCGTCGTCGTAATCAAAATTCTCGCCCTCGTCTATTTGCGACATCTCGTACTCTAACTTTTTTTGGTTTTCGGTGATATTTTGTAACTGTGCGACTAATTTAGGCACCGCGTTTGCAAATTCTAATCGAACGAACGAACACGTCGTCTCTTTCAACTTTCCGGACAAGCACATCCTCTTGGCCACTTGTAAATTCGATTTCCCCGTGGTTTCATCGATGGCGTTCTCCAACGCGTCCGTCAACGCTTTTCTTTTGACTTCTTCTAAAATATTCGACGCGCGCAGAGAATGATCACTAAAATTTTGTACCCGTTCCTCTCTTCTTTCGCCTTTACAATACT
The DNA here is from genome assembly GCA_009618085.1 of Bathycoccus sp. SAG3. Lineage (NCBI taxonomy): Eukaryota > Viridiplantae > Chlorophyta > Mamiellophyceae > Mamiellales > Bathycoccaceae > Bathycoccus > Bathycoccus sp. SAG3. Next base: position 14,595 of record VIAU01000041.1, on the reverse strand, counting down.
GCGTCTGCTTCTTCGACCATTCTTCCGCTTGTCTCTTCTCCTCGCTCGAGGCGTTCTCGACGTCGTCTACATTATTCGGTCCAGGGAAAAAACACATTTGCGTCACGAACGACATCAAAACGGCGTTGTTAGTATTCCTCGCTTGTTCTCCTTCTGGCAGTTTTGAGATGCCTTCTTTGACTGCTTTCTTATACGTCTCAATCGCGTCGTGTTCTCGTAAACTCTTCTCGCACAACTCGTACAAAACGCGTTCGACGTCTTTCCGAAACAACGTATTCCGTGGGTTGTTCCTCATGTGATCGAACCCGGGACCGGCTAAGTGTAACTTTTCTTCTCCTCCTTCTTCTTTCAGTGGTTTCAAACTGTATTTCAGTCGGTTCTGAAACCTCGTCTTGCACGCGATATCCGGTCGCGCGAAGAGAGATTCGCTCTTCAGATTCCCGAATTCTTCTTTTCTCCCCGACTCTGGGGCCCCCCCTTCTCCCAAAGATGTCTTCGCTCTTTCGTGCGCCTCGACTCTGTGTCGTATCTGTCCAAAGATCTGAACGCTCGTCGCCACGCACGCGTCGCACGAGAGCTCCGAGCGGAGGAGCACTTCCGGGGTCGTGTTTTTCGCCTGTTTCCAAAACGATTCTTCTTCTTCGATTTTGATGGACGCAAAGCCTTTCGCGTCGTCGTCGTCGTCGTCGTCGTCGTCGGTATTTTTACGCGTCCAGAATGATGACCAAGACGACGATTTTGACGCCTCCGTGCCTACGACGAATAATAATACTAATAATGCGACGGCAAAGACGAGCAGCGGCGCGACGAACAACAACAGACTTCTTCTTCTTCTTCTTCTTCTTCTTGCCTTCGTTTTCGTCCTTCTCGACGACGACGACGACATGGTGTGTGTACTACGCCTTTGGTGTTATATAATTGATTGGATTCCGAATTGAAGAAGGAAAAAAATTGTGGAGAAAAAATAATTGGCCAAAAAAAATGATACAAAAAATTGGCAACAACGAGATTCATCATGGACCCCTTCGATGGAGAGAAAAATTGAACACAAGAAGAATAAAATTCCCTCCCAACAGTATTTCTCTCCCTCCTTTTCATCATCGTGAAATTATTTAGTCTTCGAAGCACTTTTTACATCACACACACACATCAAAACGTGTCACTTTTTTCTTTCTCTTGTTGCACTTTTACCCCTACGACGACGACGACGACGACGACGGAAGAAGAAGAAGAAACGAGATGACGGCGTTTTTGGCGGCGGGAGCACGGAGGACGACGACGACGACGACGACGACGACTTCGACGATGTCGGGTGGTGGTGGTGGTGGTGGTCGTCGTCGTCCTTTGTGTCGTCGACGTCTTTCGAGGAGGAGGAGGCGAAGAAGGATGACTTCGACGACGGAAACGATGACGGTGGTCGCCAATAATAATTCGTCGTCGTCAAAGCGACGTTATTCGATGGACCCACACAGCGCTTTCGAGTCGTCCAAGGCGTGGACGAGGAGGAGCGAACGCGAGCGCGAGAAGGATGATGACGACGACGACGACGACGAGAGGCGCGCGAGAGGAGGCGTGGCGGAATCGTCGTTGGCGGCGACGACGACGACGACGACGACGACGACGGGTCGAAGGAGCGTGATGCACGAGAAAGAGGTGGAGTACGAAAATTTGACTTGGGAAGAGATAATCGAAAGAGAGTGCGGCGCGCACGCGAAGAGCGCCACGAAAGACGCTGTGTCGATGGCGTCGTCATTCGCGCGCAGATACGACGAGTCGCGCGAATCGTCGTACGAGAAGAAAAAGGACGACGATTCTCAGGATTACTGGGAGACTCGGATACAACCGCAGCGGTGCGTCGTCGTCGGCGTGGGAAAGAAAGGCGAGAAGAAAAGTGAGAAGAATGCGAACGCGACGTTCTCTGTAGACGATTCTATGAGCGAGTTGGAACGGTTGTGTGATGCGGCTGGCTTGGTGGTGGTTGGTCGAGTGACGCAGAATTTGCGAACACCAAACGCCAGAACGTTTTTAGGGAAAGGAAAAATAAGCGAATTGAGAGAGGTGTGCGGCGTAGAGAGTCCGGACGTGGAAGGGAAGAAGATGAAGTTGAATCGAGAAGAAGAAGATGAAATAGGAAACGATGAAAATGAAGAGAGTTTTGATTGGGACGAGAGCGAAGACGGCGATGACGTGTGGGAGGAAGAGGAAGAAGAAGAAGAGAGCACTGGAAGTTCTTTTGAAATGTATTACAAGAACTACGACGAGGACGACGAGGACGACGAAATATTCAAGTTTAAGCGCAAACAGTTTGCCGATTTAGTCGTTTTCGACGACGAGTTAACACCAAAACAAGGCGTGAACATCGAAAAAGCCCTGGGTGATAAGCTTCGCGTGTGCGATCGAACGGCTTTGATTTTGGACATTTTTTCGCAACGCGCAAGAACTGCCGAAGGCGCCATGCAAGTAGAAATCGGCCAATTGGAGTACCAGTTACCGAGAATCACCAAGTTGTGGACGCATCTGGAGCGACAATCCGGGAGTGGTAACGTGAAAGGTATGGGCGAGAAGCAAATTGAAATCGATAAGCGTTTGTTGAAGGACAAAATCTCGCAGTTGAGGAAAAAATTACGCGCAGTGAAAACGTCTCGGGATCAAAGAAGAGATCAAAACAGAGATAAGGATGGAGCACCAATCGCACCGACCATCGCTTTAGCTGGATACACAAACGCCGGAAAGTCGAGCTTAATGAATGCTTTGTGTGGCGACGACCACGCGCGGGTTCAAGACGAACTCTTTCACACGCTCGATCCGCTCACGCGTCGATTAAACTTGCCGTCTGGCGGGAACTGTCGCATCGTCGATACGGTTGGATTTATTCAAAAGTTACCGACGCAACTCGTGGCTGCTTTTCGAGCGACTTTAGAGGAAGTCGCGGAGGCAAATTTAGTCTTACATGTCATCGATATTTCGAGCGAATTAGCCACGGCACAAATGGCAGCGGTGGATGAAACCTTGGAAGTTTTGCTTCGCGAACGAAGCGAGAAAGATGGATCGTCCACATTTGAGATGCCAAGCCAAATTTCTGTTTGGAACAAACTAGATAACTTATCCGAAGACCAAAGACAAGACGTCGAAGAAGCCGCGAAGAGAATCAACTCGTCGAAGAACAAAAGTAATAAAGTGTTCATCGTCTCCGCTCGAACTGGCGAAGGCTTAAACGACTTGCGCAAAGGCTTAGAATCCGTCTTGGCGGAGAAAATGTTGCGAAGAGTCGAACTGCGCGTTCCTTTCAGCGAAAGCGGTAAGCTGATAGGAGAATTCCGCAAAGTTGGCGTCATAGAACGAGAAGAGTGGGACGAAGAGAACGCTTTGATTGTCGCTTTAGTGCCGATTTCTATGAGCGAAAGAGCCGACGTTGTCAGTTATTATTCCAACTGGGTTTCCTATTCCTAGCGTTTGTGTCAAAATAGTATTCGGGTGTGAACTCGTCATTTCGTATCCGACACTGGTGGTAAAGCCGGTGTTTTCGCCGAAATCGCGCAATCCATCCCACCCATATCAAATTTGCCTCTCTTGGGACGAAAATGTAAAGTGATACCGCGCCCCTTGAGCTTTTGCGCGACAGGTAGCTTTTCGATGTCAGCGTTCACGTTACCCTCCACGTCCACGAAACAGCCATAGCACATGAGTGGGCAGAAACAAATGCCAAATGTGCTGAAAAGAAGTTTCATGACAAAGCCGTTACTGGTCGCTGCGTGTGTCTTGTACGCCGCGTTTGCACCATGCGCGAGCTCCTGCCACTCCTGCTTGCTGATATACCGTCCAACCCTTTCCAAACCAACTTTGCTGTCGTCAAACCAATACCCGGGGTTGTCCATGTCCGTTGGTAATTCAGCTGAGAACCCCGTCTTTATGCTCTTCACGACTATGTTTCGGCTCATCTTGAACTGTAAAAGAGAGCATCTCGTGGTGAATACAAAAGCACGCGCGTGCTTCCCCCGATGTCCCCACGTAAAGGGTATCGTGAGAATCGAAAACGACGGAGACCATCTCCGATCATCGTCGTCATCTCTTTACAATTTTATTCCTTCGCACACGAGGGGAAAAAAACGTAGGGGCTCCTCGTGTCACGATCGATCATCATCATCAAACGCGTCGTCGTCGTCGTCGTCGTCGTCGTCGTCGTCGTCGTCGTTCGTCGCGTTTGTGTCGTCGATAAAAGCGTGGCGAGGCGAAGTCGCTCTCGTGTTTGTGTTCGAGCGAAAAAGAAAGAGAACGTCGTACCGGGTGATAGGTGTTTTCTTCCCGTCGTCTATGTCGCGGTGTGAAACGTGAATCAAAAAGGGGTCGTTTGTTTGTGGGGACACGCTCTACTCCTGTCATCATCATCATCATCATCATCATCATCATCATCATCGCTCTACACTATTCCTCGACATCACGTCGTCACTACTCGCAGACTAAAGAGATCTCTCTGCTACGACGGCTACACCCGGGAAAGCGTCCGTCGGGGGTCCACCGTTCACTCCTCCTCCTCCTCCTTCGCGAACCCTCCTCCCGCGAACCCTCTCTCTGCATTCTTCCTCGCCGCTCTCTCCTCCAGTTTCCTTTCTCTCACTTTCTCGTTCACCACGTCCGAGTCGAAGACCCTCGCTTTCTTGACCAAGCCTCCGGCGCTGCTGTGCAGTTCCCAAAACACCGTCTTCGCTTTCGGTCGCGTGCTCACCATTTTCACCACGTCCCCGGGTCGCAACCAATTCGTCTCGTTCCCCGGGTAGTTCGGTTCGTGGTGCATCTTGTACTTCTTTCTTTTCTTCACGTATTTCTTCCACCTCGGATGCTTCACCAATCGCTCGACGACGACGGCGACCGTTTTTTGCATCTTCGCCGACGACACCACGCCGACGCGGGTTTGCGATTTCGTCGGAGGTTTCGCGCGCGGCGGCAGAGCGCGACCGGAGACGCTCGCGATCGCGGAGCCCATGACGCGCTTCAACAGCAACGACGTCATTTTTTTTTTTGCAGAGGACTCCTCTCTTCTTCTTCCTTTTTGTCGATTTTGATGTGCCACAACACTCCTCCTCCTACTCCTTCTTCTTCTCCTCTGCTTTATTATTCATATAACGCGACAAAAAGTTTTATTTTTTTCTATTTTTTCCCACTTCTCTCTTCTTCTGTCTTCTCTTCCCAAACAAAAAAACAAAAAAAAGTGCGTCCAAATTTAATACTGTGATAAAATAATCTATAAAAGGGAGGAGGAGGAGGAGAAGACTTTTGCTCTCTTTCTCTCCTTATTAAATTACTTTGAAAGAGAGAGAGAGAGACGAGACAGAGTATATCTCAAATCGGCATCACCCCACACGCATCATCATCGTCGCCTTTGCGCTTTCGACCAAACTTTGACAACACCCGAAAAGAGACGACGACAGCGTTCACCCCCACGGGCGACGACGACGACGAGAGCACGACGGGCGTGGTGGCACTCGAAGACGCGACGGGATGACGACGGAGCGCGCAGAAGAAGAAGAAGAAGAAGAAGAAAAGGACGAAGAGCAAGTCGTCACGCCGTGGGACGTCTCCGCCGGCGCCGATGGGAAAATCGATTACCAGAAACTGGTGAAAGAATTCGGATGCGCGGAAATCGACGAACGGTTGATCGAACGCATCGAAAAGTGCACAAATACGAAGGCGCATCCGTTCTTGCGACGAGGCTTGTTCTTCGCGCACCGAGAGCTGGATGAAATCGTCACCGCGTACGAGAAAGGAGAAAAATTTTATCTGTACACGGGAAGAGGGCCTTCGAGCGAAAGCTTACACCTCGGACACTTGGTGCCGTTCCAATTCACGAAATGGTTACAAGATGCGTTCAAAGTCCCGCTAGTCATTCAGTTGACGGATGACGAGAAATTTCTCTGGAAAGATTTACAGTTGGAAGATTGCCGAAGATTGGCGAAGGAGAATGCGAAGGATATCGTCGCGTGCGGATTTAATCCGGAGACGACGTTTATATTCGCCGACGCGAGTTACATGTGTCCGAGCTTTTACACGAACATGATGAAGATTGCCAAATGCGTGACGTTTAATCAAGCGAAAGGGATATTTGGCTTTACCGGGGATTCGAACATCGGGCAGATTGGGTTTCCTCCGGTACAAGCGGCACCGAGTTTCCCGGATTGCTTTCCGCACATGTTTGGGATGAACAAAAAATCGTTGAAATGTTTGATTCCGTGCGCGATTGACCAGGATCCGTATTTTAGAATGACGAGAGACGTGGCGCATAGAATTGGTGGGTATAAACCCGCCTTGGTAGAAAGTCGGTTTTTCCCGGCGTTAAAAGGCGAGAGCGGGAAGATGTCTGCGAGCGATCCGACGAGCGCCATTTACGTCACGGATACCGCGAAAGAGATTAAGAGTAAGATTAACAAACACGCGTTTAGTGGTGGAGGCGCGACAGTTGAGGAACAGAGAGAGAAAGGGGCGAATTTAGACGTGGATGTGCCTTGGAAGTGGCTGAATTTCTTCTTAGAGGATGACGAGAAATTAAAAGAGATTGGAGAAAAGTACGGAAGCGGCGAAATGTTAACCGGAGAGATTAAACAGATTTTGGTGGATGTATTGACGCCAATGGTGGAGCAACATCAGAAAAGGAGGGCGTTAGTTACGGATGAGGTTTTAGATTTGTATTTTAACTCGCAAAAGAAACCGAAAGTGTTTTTAGATTTGTTTCGAGAGTACGAGGAGAGGGAGTTTTGTAAGTGGGAAAAGAAGGCGAGTACTAGCGATTCCGACGACTTGTGTAAAGCGTTGGAACAAAAATTGCAGTTAGAAGGCGCGACGGAAAACGAGGAAGGGTGCGCGATTGGAGCGCCGAAAAGTGAAGATTGGTTGAAAATACGTAAAGCGAGAATGCAAAAAGACGCTCCCACAGAAGGCTCGAAATCGGCATTGAAGAAAGCGGCGAAAATCAAAGCGGCGGCGGAGAAGAAAGCAGCGGAGAAGGCAGCAAAAGCGGCCGCGAAAGCGGCGAAAGAAGCAGCAGCAAACGAAGCGGCGTAAACTTAAAATAGTATATGTTATATATAATATACAGCGCAGATCTATATATCTACATCGAACACTCCCCTTCCGTCGCCTCCTCGCACGTCTTCTGTTCCGCGCGCATTTTTCTCGCCTTCAACACGTCTCCTAAGCTCGGTCGTCCTGTGATTTCCAACCGATATTTCGCCCACACGTCGTACACCTTATTCGCAGCCGTCAGCAACACTGGAATTTTCGTAAACGAGTACACCCATCCTAATCCGACGCACGAGTATGCCTTCTCGAATACCTCCACGCCGGTGAGAGTCTCCCCTTTATATATGCCATGAATAGTTGCCATTCCGGTTTCGTAATCGATGCCGTTATTCTCCGCCGCGGAGTACTTCGGGTCCGCTAAATCGACGAAACGAATCGACCCTTTCTCGTTTCTGGATTTCAAGAAGTTCACCTCTTTCACGCAAAGAGGACACTCGCCGTCGAACAAGAGTTTGAGGTCGTGCGATGACGATGACGATGATGATGATGATGATGATGATGATGATGATGATGATGATGATGTCGTCGACGTCACCACGGAACTGTTTTGTGCAGAACGACCCGAACGATTTTGACGCGAAGAGAACGCGGCGGACGATTTGGCGGTTCGTATCGTCGATGTCGCGAGACGTCGTCCGACCGTTTGGCCGAGCGCGCGGAGTGTTGTCGCCATGCCGAGAGAGAGAGAGAGAGAGAGAGAGAGAGAGAGCGTACGAGTGCGGTGTTTTTCAAAAATGGAAGAAAAATATCTAAGAAAAAGATGGGGAAAATGCCCCCAAATTAGTCGCACGCGTTTGGCCGCAAAGAAGAAGAAGAAGAAGAAGAAGAAGAAGAAGAAAGCGACGAGGGAAAATGACGACCGAGGAGGTCCTCCCGACGAAAATTTCCGACTTGCGCCCGGGTTGGATCGGAGACGCGCACTTCAGAGTGGTGGAAGAAGTCGTCGCGCAATCGCACTCGAAAGGAGAAGATGTCAACTCTAAGGAATGGAGCGCTCGAACGATGAAAGAATTCGTGGTTGGAGATAGCTCGGCGAAGATCACGTTCAGATGCAGCGATAAGAGGGAAGGTGAGAAAGTCGTCTTTTCTTCCTCGCATGCTCGCGCTTTGGTCGCGTCGTTCGCGGTTCCAAGAGAGGAAGAGAACGCACAAAGTGGTTGAATTTTTCTTGGTGTTTTGCTCGCTTTCTCTCAAAAGATACGCCCACGACGCGAGACTGACTGACCGACCCGCGGTGTTTCTCTCTCTCTCTCTCTCTCTTTCTCTGCTGCCGCTGAACAGCCGAAATGCTGAAACTGAATGAAGCGTATCACCTGAAAAGCGGGAAAATAGAAATGAGTAGAGGCCAAATGCGATTGATGACGGACAGGGTGACGTACGATAAAAGCGCGGTGCACCCGTCTTCGGCGGAGGCGAAGAAGAGGAACGAAGTGTGCGAGGCGAAGGATTGCGGTAAGTTAAATTTGAGCGCATTGTTTTTCGATAAGATTCAATGGCGCGATGAAAACAATTAACAATAATGCAACGCGGCCGTTCGCGTTGTATGTAGTGTACTTATAATATATCATACTATACGTAGACGAGTAGAAAGAGCAAGTTGGTTAAATATCATCGAGAGTGTAAAACGCTTCATAAATTTTACGCTCAAAAAGAACCATACCTCGACACTACAAATGAACCAGCCACTCATCCAAGAACCAGGAGGAGGTCCCATAGAGCGATACGTCCCTCCGGAACCCTTCTGCGTCGTCTTCGTCAAGCGCTCGTTTCCAATCTTATCGACCCAATTCGAAAGAGTGGACGCCACCCATTGGACGTTAAACTTGTCCCAATTTGTTGGCCACGGATACGCGGATATCAAAGAGTGCTGTTTGTGTGTCAACGGAGCGAATGGTACGTGAGATGTAACGGTATCTCTCACATCTCTCATATAATTTCTCGTGTTATTGTTTTTCCCCAGAGTCGTCCGCATCAAAAAGCCACTTTATAGAAAGTGGTTTCTGCAGTCTTCCATTGTCTTCTCTTGGATTTTACCTCGAACGTTTCCAGCGCTGACATTTTTTTCCTTCTTGTAACACAGTTCTGGATCACTCTACGGCACTTGCCTTATACGTGAAAGGAAGCGGACGAACAAAGGAAAACGATAACAATACGAATAATTTATGGGAATACCGAGGGTGCGTAACCCTTTCGGAACCGTCGAACACGTTCAACTTGACATGGCCGATAGACCCGCAAACCGGCCAATTTTATGAAGACGCCTCGATTGGCGTTTCCTTAGAACCACTCGACGAATGCGTACAAAAAGACGCGAAGATTAGCGGCAGTAAAGAACTTTTTGCGCAAAGAGTCGCGTTAGATTTGTGGAACTTTTTGAAGAGTTTTACCAGCGGAAATGAGACGGAAAATTTAGTCGTTCCCAAGAATGTTTTCGATGTGTGGTACGAAAAGTTTACTTCAAAGTTTAGACGAGACCCGGACTTTTTGACCAGAAATGTGAACGTCGTTTGAGAAAGTCTGATGATAGAATAAAGACTCGCGTGTAGTAATAGCAGTGACAGCAATATTGGTAATAGTAGTAGTTAATTTAGCGCGTGCAAATGCAAGAGTAGAATATTACGAAGACATCAATCGCGCCGCACCGTTTTTGCCTTTTCCTGCTTCGAGTATTCCTCGCACCATTTTCAAAATCTTCCACACATACAAAAGGTACTCTCGCGCTCTCAAAGCACGACAAAACAAAACAAAACAAAGCCTAAGACACGAATACCGATGACGACAAAACCGAAGGCGATAATCTCGCCATCCTTACTCGCTTGCGATTTCGCCAACATGCAATCGGAATCCAAAAAGGTCCTCTCGGTAGGCGCCGATTGGCTTCACTTGGACGTCATGGATGGCCACTTCGTCCCCAACCTTTCCTTTGGCGCACCCGTCATTCAAAGCTTAAACAAACACTTTCCGGAGGCATATTTCGACGTCCACTTAATGGTTACGAACCCTAAAGACTACATAGAACCAATGAAAAAAGCAGGATGCAACATGTTTACTTTTCACATCGAAACCTGCGCCAACATCGACGAGGCGATTGGGTTGTGCGAAGCCATCAAAAAATTGGACATGAAAGTCGGCGTCGCCTTAAAGCCAAAAACGAGCGCCGAAGCAGTTTTCGCCTTAGCAGATGAGAATTTCGTGGACATGCTCTTAGTGATGACCGTAGAACCTGGCTTTGGCGGTCAAAAGTTTAACCCGGAGATGATGCCTAAAGTGAAACAGTTGCGCGAGAAGTATCCCGCGATGGATATTCAAGTCGACGGCGGTTTGAGCGGGTCTACGATTGGTATGGCGGCCGAGGCCGGAGCGAACGTGATTGTAGCCGGAAGTTCGGTGTTTGGTGCGGATGATGTGAAAGGTGCGATTGATGTGTTGAGGCAGGCTGTAGATGCTGCTTAAGTAGTAGTTTGTAGCAGCGTCGTGGTTCGTATTCATTATATTACTTGTAATAAAAAGAAGGAGAGTCGCCACAAAAAGCAACAACACTTCTGAATTCACTTCTCTCAAATATACACGTATACACAAAAGAAGATGTTGCGAAGAGCCGTGATTTCTGCCGTCGCTTCCACGTCGAAACGATGCTCTTCCGGTGCTACCTCTCCTTCGTCTGTCCATCTTAACCGCATTCATCATCACCCTTTAAAACGCGTGCGACACAACTCGGGAAATGCAAACAAGACCGGTCCAACAAACGAAGAGATGCCGGAACTTACAGCGTTCGATGCGGTCGGTGGATTACTCAAAGCCTCCACTGGAGGCATCGCCGTGTTTGGTTTAGGCGCGGTTGGGGTCATAGGTGTCGCCTCGTTCGCCGCGAACGTGTCGAAACAGTTCATAGGTGATGGTGATAACGAGAAGAAAGAGAAAACGAAAAGAGAGAGTTTGTTGGAAGAATTGAACGAGTTGAAAGATGAAGAGGATACGTGGGGGAATAGACGAAGACAGAGGAAGATTAAAAGAGAGCTGAAGAAGCTCGTGGACGAGATGTAGATTACTGTTATTGATACTGTTGTGCTAGTACGAGTACCATATTTTTGGTAACGTTATCGAAAACTAAATATTCTATACTATTAATCGCTTTTGTTGTTGTTGTTGTTGTTGTTGTTGTTGTTGATGATGATGATGTTGTTGTTGTTGTCTTTGCTTTCATCTTCTTCGTGCGCCGCCGCCGTGACAGCTTCTTTTTCTTCTTCCTCCCTTGTCGTAAGAGGAAGAGAAGGAGAAGAAGAAGCGGGAGCCGAAACCATTTTTCCTTCGACACTGCTGCTGCTCTTTTTCGGCGTGGGCGATTTCGTCGGCGTTATAGCTTTGCCTTCGGCTGCCATCGCTCTCTTTTTCGCTTTCATCAATTTCGCTTCGTCTGCCGCCCTCGCGTCATTTAATTTAATCGACTCCGCAACGACCTCGGCCAACTCTTTCAACTCGTGACCGATAATCTTCGAGTCGAATTTACCTGCTAAGCCGTGCAAACACTCTCGCAACACTTCGCAATCGGTTTTGACGTGTCTTTCGACGGTACCGCCTACCGACTTTCTTTCCTCCCAAACCGTTCTCAACGACGAGGCTAACTTGGCGTCAAACTCTAAGGCGACCACGCCGAGGACGTTGTTCTGATCGTTCTCATCAAACATGCTTCGGACGACCTTAGAAAGCGTGCCGAGTTCTTTTATCAAGCCATTACTAAATTGAGAGGCTTGTTTGTCGAAATCTTCGAGCGTTTCGTTTTCCCAGGCTTTGGCAAGTTGCGGTAACGTGCCGCGGTGGAAACGCAATCGCTCACGAATAATTTCGATGAGCTTCAAATGGATGCGCTCGCAGTGCGTTTCGAAATCGCATCCAACTTTGTCGAGGTTAGCAAAAGCGAGTTTACGCCTCGCGTCTTCGTTGCCGCTCGATGGTGGTTTGCCTTCACCAGCCACAGCCGCGAGGTTATCGCTGCTACCACTACATTTCGTCGTCGTAATGTCTGAAAGTCTCGCTTTCAAAACCGGCGCGAGCGACTGGAACAATCGGAGTGACTGTTGCGTCACCGATAAATGTTTCGCGGTGATGGATCTCAAGTTTGCGCCTTGCATAGCTTGCGCGCCAAGAACTAACACGCAGGCGCCATCGTTGAATTCACTGAGTAATTCGGCGATGCGACGAGCGACGTCTGCTGATAAATTAGGATTACTTTCTGCTATATCGCTGTAATCCTTCAGCGTGCGAATGAGCATCAACGCGGTCGTTGTGGCGACATATTCGATGTTCTTATATATAATTTTCGTCGGTAACGGTTGGTTCTTACCGTCTTCATTGTTAGTGGCGGTGGTTTTATTATTTGCATCCTCTTCCGTTGAAGATGGCGCCATGGATAAGCGATCCAAAAGCTCTTGAAAATGTGCCGGTATCGTCGCTTGCGACCAACTCTCTTGCTCCAACAGCGTCTTTAATTTATCCAACTCGGAGGCATGTTTCACGTTTAAGAATAAGCGCGCTTGAGAATGCACTTGCGAACGTAACGCGACGCACCGTTTCCCATTTTTTCTGTTTGCATTTTCCGCGAGGCGAATGAATGCATCCGAAGCTTTCGTTATTTTCGTGAACGAAGTCGCGTCGAGTTTCGCGTTGATGTGCTTGCGACAACTCAGAAGTCTGGCGAAAAGCATCGCACCTCCATCAATGATTGAATTGGACGAATCGCGAATGGCATAAACAGCTTTGGAAATAATATCTCTCGAAAACCGCTCGTTGGCTTCATCGCGCGCTTCTTTTCGGATGAAATCCATGGAAAATTTTGGAGATTGCAAACTCTTCGGCGTTTCCGGCGTACCAGTACTTTCGCTCGCATTTTCATCGAATTCATTATTGGAAGAGGTAAACACAGACATCAAAACGTCTCGAATGATTTCAGCGCGCTTGAAATGTAAACGCAACATTGTTTTGCTCGCAGCATCGAGCGTTCGGATGTAATTTTCCGAGGAACAATTTTGCAGTGCTAAATAAATATCTTCCATGTTACCGTCGTTGGCGTTTCTATTTTCACCGGCAGCAGCAGTGTTAACTTTTGATGGAGTGGTTGTTTTACCACTAGTACTCGCGACTACTTTCTCGCACACGCGCTCGACGTCCCTTTTCAAATCGCGCAAGATTTCTCGCGAGACTGCGTGAATGGCGTCAACTGTTGGCATGACCGTGCTCGATCGCAACAAGCCACGAAGCGCCGGTAAGATGGATTCCGACACCCGATCGTACTCGCCCTTCTCAAAATTCCCTTCGTTGTCTTTGATGCGATCGTCGATACCTTTTTTTACTATTGTATCGATTTCGTCGTCTACAACGTTCGATTCGACGCGAGCTCGGGAGCACAACTCTGCTGTGATTGCACCTGTGCACTTTCTCTTCGCAATCTCTAAATCTTTCGGAAGATGACTGAAACACGAAAAGACGTTTTTTGTCGTCGACGTCTTCGTTGCCGCGTTGTTACTATTATAACTATTTTTATGAGTCGTGGAAGGCATTGTCGACCCTTTCTCCTCTCCCACTTCTCCCCCTCTGCCGTTCTTCGTTGCCGTTTCAATCGCCACTCTCAAACTCCTCTCGCACTCCTCAATTGCCTCTAAACATTCTGAATACTCTCCAGATTCTAATAGCACGTCCACGTCTACTTTCGTCTGGCGAATATTCTCGATATCTTTCAAAGTTTCCGCCAACCATAAAATGTTATCCCTCCTTCTCGACATCTCTTTCACTTTCGCCGTGGCGTGCGCCGCTCTTCTAAAACTCCTCCTATTATTCGTCCTCAGACCGACGACTGATTTCTTCGTCTCCTCTATCGTCTCTTGCAATTTTCTCGTTTTCGCCATGGCGTCTAGAAACACCTCCGCGCGATCTCCAACACGTTTCATAATAACGCTTTCAACCAAATCTAAGTATTGACCAAGCTGCTCTTGAGCCAACACCGCGCTATTCGCAATGTTGTCGTTGTCCAACGACGTTGCTCCATCATCATTATTATAATTACTCTCCGTTAAATCGCTCACTAAACACGGTAAAATCTCCTCGAACGCCTCCCTTGAGGTTAAATCAAACTCTTCTTGGAAAAAAATTGACGGCACTGAACTCAACAGTTGATTTTGTCTGTGCATCTGCTCCTCAAAGTTGTCTGCGGCGTTACCACCGGAGTCTATCAACGCCGACCCGGACGACGACTTCGACACCGTTCCTCCTCCTTCTCCCGAACTCTTCTTCTTTGCCATCGCTCTCGTTGCCACAAATCTCGCGTACGACGTCCGGATCGCTTTCAGGTACTTCTCAAAATCCGTCGGCGATACTTCTGGCAGCGTCTTTTTAATCACCCCGTGGTTCTTCAATAAAGTGTGTTCGATGTGCTTTTCATCCAGTAAAAGTTTGCTCTCCTTTTCCAGCTTAAGATTCGCGCCGCCGCCGTGACAGCTTCTTTTTCTTCTTCCTCCCTTGTCGTAAGAGGAA
>VIAU01000040.1:12500-21792 GCA_009618085.1 Bathycoccus sp. SAG3 | reverse complement strand
AGAGATTCGCAATGCGATTGAACGAGCAGAGGAAGAGCGAGGTGAACGATGCGCGTTTACCGATTGTACGCACGTCCATGAGCCAGGATGTGTAGTCGATGATTCGAACTGGACGCAAGAAAGATTAGACTTATATATGGATTTGTTAGATGAAGTGAAAAAACTCGCGGTAAAAGAGAAAGAGGCGGCATATAAAAGAGAAACGCGTGTTCGAATGAAACAAGCCGCCGGAGGGGCAGATAGAGTAGAGGCGAAACTAGAAACAAAAAGCCATCGAAGGGTGAACAGAAGGACCCATCGCATGGTTACACGAGACGAGCTTTTAATGAACGACGACGACGATGAAATAGATGATGAATAGATTATTTTGATGTAAGAATAAGAATTGTACAATTTTGATAACTTTCAATCTTTTGAACTGCAAACTCTCCCTTCCCTTTCGGGCTTGCTAAAAAAAATGAATTGGCTAAACTTATTACTTGTCAGGAAAGATCGTATTATTCGCTTTACCGCGCCGGTAAATGCAAAGTTGTATATAATATAGTGTAATATGCGTTGTTATCGCGAAGACCAGAAGCCTGACTTTTTCTCCTCCTCTTCCTTGTTGCTAGTGTCGTTGTTCGTAGTTGTGGTAGTTGTGTCAACGGCGTAAGAGCGGCCGTCCCCGATCGCTCGGGCAAGTTGCATCTGTGCCGATGCCAACTCTTCTCTCGCGATTAACAACTCCTCCAACGCCGATTTTGTCATTTGTTGTTGCTTCGACAATTCTTTCGCGTATAACACCTTCTCCTTTTGTGTCTCGATCAACTTGGCGGCTAACAACGTCTGGTTTGTTCTCGTCAACTGCGTCGGGCCTCCGTTAAAGCAGTCCTCGACTAAATACGTCGCGTTCTTCGGTAAATCGTTCGCTTCTGGTAACACGAGAAGATTATTCGCCCCCTCTTGCCACCTCGTCCCGAACATCGAACGCACGAGATATTTATAGAAAAAAATTCCACCTGGTTGCAACTCCACCTCGCAACTCCAGTGTCCGCCTTCCTTGTAGTGCATTGGGATCGCTTTCGCTTCGTCCCAAGCGCCTAACTTCTTGTGAGATCCTAACACGAACAAATTCTCGCCCCATTTCGTATCGTATTGAACGCTAAAGCTCACTGGAGTCGATTTTGTTCGAGAACCAATCATATCCAACGCGTCTTTCGCGTACGGATCGACCTTTAAAATGGATTGATCGATGGAGATGACGTTATTCGCACCCGAGCTCGACGAGGAGGACGTTAACTTTTGATCGGCCGCAGAGATGGGATTTAAGGCGTTCATTTTCCCCTCTGATGAGACCATTTTCATGAATTGATCTTTATTGTCATCGTAATCTTGCGTCAAAGCGTTGATTTTCAAATCTCTTCCTCCTCTTTTTCTCGGCGAGGAAAGATTTGAACGAGGACGATTGCTAGCCACGGATTTCTTCGAAGAAGAAGGCGTCTTAAAGAGAGAACCGGACGTCGCGAATGCGATTTGGGAACAGGTCATGGTGAATATAGTATGTACGCGTGTGTGTGTGTATATGTCTATATATCTGTTTGAATTGAGAGTGTGTGTATAAGTGTTGCACGCGTGCACAATACGAAACTCTTTTTTCTTCTTGTTTTTGGCGGACGATTATTGGTGGATTACCTTTGGTTTCTTTGTCCTCTCAACTGGTCGTGTCGAACGAGGAAGATTTCGAGCGATTTTTTTCTCAGTTTTGGCGGGAAACAGAAACGACGACGTAAAAAAAATTCCAAAGTTTCTCTTTTCGTCCGCCTCTCTCTCTCTCTCTTTTTTTTGCTCTCTCTCTCTCACACCATCACAACGACCACCAACACAGCCCGAAGCGATGGTGAAAAACAAGGAGGAGGAGGAGGAGGAGGAGGAGAAGAAGAAGAAGAAGAAGAAGAATACGACGACGACGACGACGACGACGACGACGACGAAAACAAAGAAAAAGATAAATGGACGCGACATTGAGTATTCAATCATCATTCCGACGTACAACGAACAGTTGAACATCGCCATGCTTTTCACGCTCATCGTTGAAGCGATGGAGAAGGAAATAAAAGACAGAAATAAAAATATATCGTACGAAGTCATCGTCGTGGATGACAACTCGCAAGACCAAACGCAACACGTCATTCGCAAGCTACAAAAGATTGAAAAGTATAAAGATATTTTATGCTTGAAACCGAGGAAAGGGAAGCTCGGTTTAGGATCGGCATACATTCATGGTTTACATTTTGCGAGAGGGCAATTTGTGATTATCATGGATGCGGACTTGTCACACAACCCGAAAGCGATTCCTGAATTTATACGAAAACAAGAGGAAGGAGATTACGACGTCGTCACCGGGACGAGATATTTAGCATCTCCATCGTTTTCGTCGTCGTTTAGAATAAATAATAGCAGCAATAAGGCTAAGAAAAACAAAAAGGAAGAGTGTGGAGTGTATGGTTGGGATACGAGGAGAAAGTTGACATCCCGGGTTGCAAACTATTTAGCGCACGTATTGTTGAACCCTGGCGTTTCCGATTTGACTGGATCGTTCCGATTGTATCGAAAATCGACATTCCAAGCGCTCGTTAACTCAATGCAGTCCGTAGGGTACGTTTTTCAGATGGAAATTATAGTTCGAGCGAAAAAAGGAGGCTTTAAAGTTGCAGAAGTTCCGATTTCTTTCGTGGACAGAGTGTACGGAAGTTCCAAGTTAGGCGCAAGTGAAATCATAGGATACCTCAGCGGCTTAGTCCGTTTGTTTTTTAGTGTGTAATGAAAAAACTCAACTCGAATATAATAATTTAACTCTTTTGGAATAAATAGTGACTGACGAACCATTCGTTACCGTCTGAATAGCTGAATAACTCCGAACACGACAAGAAAAACAGTCTCCAATACACGTACCATTTCATGGTTTGCTCTTTGCCGTACGTTTTACCGATGATTGGTTCGACTGCTTTCCTGTTGGCATCATATTTTCTCAACCAGTCCTCGCACGTCTTACTATAATGCTTGCCGTTTACGCGCCACTGCGTTTTCAAATGCAACTTATTCGTCGTGAAATACGCAAACATGCGCTCGCTCGGCATCGTTCCGCCGGAAAAAAAATACCTACTCATCCAATCCGACTC
The DNA here is from genome assembly GCA_009618085.1 of Bathycoccus sp. SAG3. NCBI lineage: Eukaryota > Viridiplantae > Chlorophyta > Mamiellophyceae > Mamiellales > Bathycoccaceae > Bathycoccus > Bathycoccus sp. SAG3. The sequence continues at coordinate 18,634 of VIAU01000040.1, read as the reverse complement.
GTCCTTGGCAATAAAATGGAACGGATACGTTTTATGCGCGAAAACGTGTAAAAACATCTTCGCCTCTCCACCAGATTTCAGCCACTGTTCGCACCGGCCAAACAGCACCTCGTAATTCTTCATGTGCTCAAAACATTCTATAGATACGATTCTATCGTACGAATTTTTCCCTAAAGGTGGCTTAAATACGTTCAAATCTTGCGTGATGACTTGCAAGTTTGCAATGTTCCTATCGCGCGCTCGTCCGTCGATGAACTCTTTTTGCGTCTTACTATTTGACACGGCAGTTATTCGCGAATTTGGATATTTTTCAGCCAAAAAAATTGATAAGGAACCCCAGCCACAGCCGAGCTCTAAGACCTCCTGTCCATCCTTAAACTCCCCTCTTTCCAAGTAAAGTTCCATCATCTTCACTTCCGCTTCGTTTAAACTCCTCGACGACGACGACGACGACGACGACGACGTGAATGCCTTTTTTTCGTCGTTGTCGTACAAGCAGCAACTATATTTTAGCCTTGACCCGAGGCAAAACAAATAAAACTCCGTAGGGACTTCGTAATGCTGCTCATTCGCTAAATTCGTCTCGATAGCCACGGCTTTGGTTTTTAATCCTTGGATGAAATCCATTTCGTACTGTAACTCATCTTCGTTGGATTTGAACCTTCCTAAACATTTCGTTCTCAAGTTGTACCGAATGCCAGCTCTGAGAATGAAATCGGGGACGAAATTCTTCTCCACGAAGTACTCGAGAAAGATGCGATAAAAGATTTGAAAAAGGGCGAGGCGGAGAGATTGAAGGATGGTTCTTTTCGTCGCTGCCGCCTCTCCTTTTGGTAGTGTTGTTGTTTTCATCGGAGAAGAACTTTGATAAAAGAGACTTCTCACTTTTTTAATGACGTTGTGTGAGACGACAGGCACCCACAAAACCTCCTAAAATCAACACAAAATTCTCTCTCTCGTATCTTTCGTAAGAAGAAGAAGGAGAAGGAGAAGAAGAAGAAGGAGAAGAAGAAGAAGAAGGAGGAGGAGAAGAAGAAGGAGAATGAGGGAAAGCGCGTGGCAGATTCGAATCGACGAATTGGAACAGCTTTTGAGAGAGGCGGAAGAGAAAGTGAAAGAACGAGAAGAATTAATACTTAGTAATAGCAGCAGCAGCAGCAGCAGCAGTAAAAGTAGTAATAGTAATAATATCAACAATAGATTAACGGCAGAAGGTCGGAGAAAGTTGACCACGTTTGCGGCAAAGTTGAGCGAGTTGTCGTCTGCTTCAAAAACAAGGAGCGGTGAAGGGAATATTAACAATAATAATGATAATGCAATGGTAATGAGAAGCAGAATCGCAACGATTGAGCAGTTGCGAGTGCGTGGCGAAGCCACTTTACTCAAGTTGAAAGATACTCCAGGTACAAATGCAACAACAACAACGACGATGACTACGACAAAGAGCAGAGCGTCCGTGTCAGCGATGACGCCGCAGATTCCGAACGACAACGATAACAATAACAAAAAAGAAGAAGAAGCGATGGTCTTGCATTTTCAAAACCAAGTATTGCGAGAACAGGACGAAGAGTTGACAGATTTGTCCAATCACGTCACGAGAACGAAACACATAGCTATAGCAGTCGGTGAGGAGTTAGATTTACACACGCGTTTACTGGATGACTTTGATGACGACGTCGAACACACGTCTGGGAATTTGAAGAGAATAGCATCCTCGGCGCGACGATTGTTTGAACGCATCGGTAAGAGCAACTTCTCGCTCAGGTGTTGTTTAGCCGTGCTCATATTCATGTTGGTCGTTCTCGTTGCGTTGTCGATCTTGAAAGTCGAAGGCGAGTTTCATCCAAAATTTACATAGAAGAGAATACAATATACGAGTATAATTATTATTAGATGCATATGCTTAATCAGACAATTCGCCGTAATCTGTGTCACCATCTATTGCTACTTCGTTTACTTTCGTCGGTATCTTCGACGACGTTGTTGCTTCTGCTAATTTTGCCTTTGCCGCTGCTGTCTTCCGAAGAGGCACGCTACGTTTGATTGTTTTCTTCCAGTCATTCACTTCGAGCTGTGTGACTAAAATTTCAAAGCATTGGTTCACGGTTAACACTGATGAACTCTTCATTTGAGGAAAGTCGTTTATGGGGAGCCTCGCGTGCCTAATCCCAAGTGCTTCGGCTTTGTGTAACGTTTTCAACTTGTGTCTATTTCGATCGATGAACCCGCCGATGATGTAAATATCTTTTTCACTGAGAGTATCAATTTCAAACGGCGAATCAGCAGTAAGATAGACTAAATCCTTTTTACGTCTAGAGAATATAAATTCGTCGTCGTAATCATTCTTGTTTCTTGCTTCGTCGTCTTTCGTCCCTCGTTGTTCAATCTCAAACAGGAGAGGGTTATTGTGCGTATAAATGCCTTGCCAGTTTTCAAAGCCATCAATCTTCTCTCTCAAATCGCGCGAGGTGCCTTCTCCATTCATATTGGTCAAGTGTAATCTCGTCGATATTTTTGCCTTCTTATTCACCGCGTAACAAATTCGTATTTGCTTCACCATTGACTGCTTTTCCGCTGGTGTCATGACATCGTCAAAATCTAAATCGATAACGACGTTCTGTTTCGCCTTTGCAAACTTCTCCTTCGTCTCTTTCTCTTTCTTTTGAGCATCTTTCAGCTTTTCATTCTTTTTGCGAAAAGCTTCTTTCCGCCACGCTTCTCGCTCCTCTTTCGACATTTTCTCCAACATCTCGTTAATTTCTCGTTTTCTTTTCAATCGATTGGACTTTAGTTCTGTCTTTTCCTTCTCCTTCCTCTTCAGTTTTTGTTCTTTGTTGAACAACATTCTCTTCATTTTTTTCTGTTGCCGGAGAGAGAGCGACTCTGTCATCGTCGTCGTCGTCGTCGTCCCCCTCGTTGCTCCGTGAATTGGATTGCTGTCGATATCATTCCCATTTTTTCTTTCATCGTCGTCGTCCGTCATTTTTTAACTACTTTTTGTGACGCGCTTTTTTCCATCCGATGTCCGAATTTTTTTTACAAGAACGCAAATCTTAAAACAGCCAAAAAAATGACGATGGACGACGACGATTATACTGTGATTATGATGACGTTATATTAGTACTACATAAATGTAATTTAACAAAACTTCCACCTATTCTCGCAGTTGACACACGTCACAAACGTCGTCATCGGTTCATCTGCCGACCTCGTTTGTAACTGGTAGAAAGTACATGCTCTTTGTCCGCATTTGCCGCACTTGAACGCCGTCGTGGACGCTTCTTTCCTTTGACCCCTCACCGCCTCTGCTTCCGCGTGTTCGCGAATAGACTGATTCGCCGCGCGTCGTTCGTCTGAACCTAACTCTTCGCTCGATAAATCGATCAAAGTTGTCGCGTCTATCTCTCTCTTTGCAATCGCTCTTCTCAAATCTGGATTTTTGGGATCCTTCATATTGAAAGCCAGTTGTCGCAACTTTGCCTTGTATTCTTTTCCTAAATCTTTCCATTTCCCGCACATGGCGTCTTCAACCTCTTCCGTAATTCGAGCCATAGATGTCATGGAGACATCTCCGCAGTTCCCTTCGCAATGTGCTAAGGCTAAACCATGTGTGATGACATCACGTGAACGATCCCGAGTCGCATTGTTTGTTCGCTCTATTTTACTCGCGATGGTACGTTGAACTTGCTCGAGCGAACTCCCTTCGCCATTTTCTGTCGTTGTGCTTTTCTCTGTCTCATTTTTTTGCTTCTTTTCTTCTACGTTTTCGTCGTTTTTGTCCTTTACGGATGCGTTTGCTGTCTCATTCGTCGTCGTCGTCGTCGTCGTCGTCGTCGTTGTTGTTTTATCCATAGTTTTCTCAGCCGGCGTTTTAGAATTAGTGCTGCTGCTCTTTGCGACGATAATCTTCGTCCACGTGTCTTTGCAGTCCTTCGCTTTCCTCTTCACCTCTTCGCTCTTTGCTTTTTTCCGTAAGGTGTTGATTGATTTCCCGCACGCCGCAAACTTTGGGCTCGTGAAATCTAACGAGTCGATCGGCGTCGATTCCAATTGCGTTAAAATTTCCAACGCTCTTTCCTCGTTCTCGTTCTCGTCTTCTTTCACCGCCTTCTCAACTAAACGGACGAGTTCCTCCATATTCATCGTCGTCATGAGTTGATCGAATCGACTTTTTTGATTGTGTTCGTATGTACCCCACTACCCGCTATTCTTCACTTTGTATTATCGTATTGTGAAAGCAGCTTTTACGCAAGAAGAAATTTTTGAAGACGAAGGACGAAGAAGACGGAAGAGCAAGGGTGTGTTTTTTTTTTCGAACAAAAAAAAAAGAAATTCTAATTCTTTTTTTTTTTACGCCCTCAAAAGTCCCTTCTCTTCTCTCACGCGAGAGCCAGACCGAACAGAATAGAATAGAATATAGAGTGCAAGAAAAGAGTCGGAGAGAAGAAGAGTGAAAAGAACAGAGAGAAAGCTCGAACATCACACGCACTCTCTTCTTCTTCTTCTTCTCCATGCTCTCTTCGATACAGATAGTTTCGAAAGAAGACGCCGACGTTGAACGGCGAAAAATCTCCGATGCGAAGAAGAAGAAGAAGAAGAAGAAAGAAAAAAGAGAGAAGAAGAAAGAGAAGCAGGTAAAAGAGCAACGAGGGAAGGGGGACGACGAAGGTGTCGACTCGGACGAAGAAGAATCGGACGAAGAACAAAATCGACGCGTTCAACAAGGCGAAGTGAAAAATGTTTCTGGAAATTCTCGGGAAGCTGACAACGTTGCGAATGCACTTTTATCCAAAGAAGAAGTAAAAGAAGAAGTAAAAGAAGAAGACAACTATGATTTCTTTTCCAAAGCTCTTCTCTCTTCGGACGTGACCGAAAAAAGCACTAAAAATAAGATACAAAACGAGCGAGAACGAGAAGAAGAGCGCGTTCGAGAAGTGTGCGCTTCGCGCGAATTGGCAGGAAAACGCGCGCAAGATAGTTCAGGACCGGTTGGCATAGGCGATGGCGGTGCTAGCTGGCGACTGAAAGCGTTGAGAAGAGCGAAAGAGAGAGCAGCAAAAGAGGGTCGCAATCTCGAAGAGGAAGTACGAAACCGCTTTGGTTCTGTTCGTGAACTGGTTTCAGGAATAGGAGGAAAAGCTGCACATGGCAGGTCACACTTGCACGCAAAGTATGAAAGAAAAGGAGCGGGTGGCAAAGGAGGAGGAAAGAGGATTGACGAAGACGAAGACGATGCTCTCATCAAATCTGCACTTCGAGAGGTTAGTGCTTTTCCTAACGTAGATGATGATACTAGTAAGAAAAGGCCGGCACCATCCAACGCTTTTGCCTCTGACGGTTCCTTCATGGACTCCTTTGGAGAACGGAAACAACAACAAAAGGAACGAAAATCACCACAGAAAGGAGAGAGTAATAGCAATGTGTTTACAATCACGGACGATGTTAATTCAAATCCGCTCTCCAAGAACCTTTCTGCGGCTCAAATGCTACGCATGCGTTTGGCCGCCGGTAAAAGCGTCTCTTCCAGTGGAGATGCGAGGAGGAAGGAAGAAAACGTAAGTTTACCTCTTGTATCTGAAGATGGCAGAGCGATGCCCGGTGTCTTTGGAAAGCCTACATTGGTTGAAACGGAAGACGACGTGAATCATCGTGATTTTAAAAAGCCGAAGCAAACGCAAATGTACGCTGGAAATCGAGCTGGTGAAAAAGTGCGATATTATAGGAACGATGATAGTCGCAACACTTCGCTTCGTGACCTCGTTGTACGGGAAAAACATGGTGGCGATACATTGTATGGAAATTACGATGCAAACGCAGCGGACAATATCGCGAGGAAACGAAAGTATAAGGTATCGGATATGAACGTCGACGATGAATACGATCACGATGTAGGTATTGAAATGTACGAAAACAGAAGAACAAAAATGAGTCTCGCAAAGCAACAGCAAAAAGCAAAGCAAGAATCTATTCGAGATTTTAAACAGAGTAAACGTATTCAATCGAAGTGTTTATTCTGCGAAGACTCATCAAATATGCCTCGAGACATGCGAATAGCTCACGGTTACCACACCTACCTGATGCTATTACCTGTTGGAAGACTTGTTCCCGGTCATTGCGTGATTGCGCCGAAAGTA
>VIAU01000040.1:0-2500 GCA_009618085.1 Bathycoccus sp. SAG3 | reverse complement strand
TGCTCATGCAGTCGCACATCAACTTGCTCGGTCATTTGAATTGGTCGTAATTGTTACACTAGGAGAAGAAGGGTGCGCAGCAGTCTTACCCGTTCGACCTACAGATAATGATGCTCCATCTGGAGAAGAGAGCGACGCAATAGATACAATATACTCAAGCGCGTTGAAAAACTTGAAAGATGGGGAAAAAATTGTAAGTGCTGTTGGAGCTGGTGATGCATTTGTTGGTGCTTTTTGCTCCTATTTGATTGAGGGGAAAGACATGCACACGTGTTTGCGAGCGGCTTCGGCATGTGGAACTTTAGCTTGTTTATCGAACGGAGCACGGGAAGGCGTTCCAACTCGCCAAGATCTGGACGAGCGGATGCAAGATGTTGAACTGCTAGGAGTTTGGGGCAAGCAGGGCATTTCAAAGGAGGCTCTACAACGTCCAGCCGTAGATTGGTGTCGATTGAAGAAATAGGAAATTGTAATATATTGTCACAATACAATCGTAATAATTCTTTCTTAACAATGCGTCTATATATGCATATATCTACTCGGTCAGTGACTCATCTCTCCGTATTCGAATACGGCAGAGTGTTTCGCCACAAATTTTGCTACTTTCGGAGCTTCCAACTCGTCGCGTCTTAACTGACTCTCGTTCGGTTCTACATCGTCGTAGTAATGATACTTAAGTTTCGCTCTATCTGATGTGGGCTTGTTCCATCCTTTGGCGAATCCCCAAAGTGTCACTTTTTCGCATCGTTCTAAACCAAAAAGTAAACCATAGAAACCGTTCGAAGCAGCGCCGTCTTCCATGGTATCTAAAACAAGCTGATGAAAGTCTCCATCTATGACATAGATTTCACCATTGAAGCGTTTCTTAAAGTTCATGAACTTCTGCATGGTTTCCTCTACCGTCACGTGCTGTAGAAGGATTTCCTTTTTGCTTTCGTGAAACCCGAGGTGTTGCGTGTTCAAGAACCGGATAGTTGTTTTGCTCCCGACATAATCAGACAATCCGTTCGTTGTAGGTCCTCCATTGAAGCGTATCACTGCATCTGCTTCGTCTATATACTTACCGTACTTTTTCAACTTCAAGGACCCGCCGTTCCCCACGATTGCGCAGGATTTGTATTTTTGGAATCCTTTGAAGCGCGTATCGACAACTGGAAACTCGTGAAGGAGTTCTTTTGTAATCCGAGCAACTCGTTGCCAACCTCTTCCGCGAGGAGGATCGGCTTTGGCCGCTTCTAGGTCACACCCCCGAGGAGGGTTATATGAAATGCACTGTGACATGTACTTAGCGACTCGAATAGGCGAATTCCGTGCAAGTTTCGAGTATTTTTGCTGTGTCATAATAAAATCTCCGCTGAAGCCATCTTTGAACATGTTTCGAAACAATCGCGTTCTCTTCGGTCCACCAGAACCGCCACTGCCGCCGCCGCCATCATCATCATCATCACCACCACCACCACCAATACTACTACTACTACTACCAGTTAAACTACCACTTTCACCACCAATATTTGCAATAGCACCTGAAGATCCTTGAGTTGCGGAGTAGGACAGTTTTCTTCCGTCTTCCAAATAGCTACCGCCTTGTCGAACATTCACCCTCGTGGTTACTGTATGCTGCAGAGAAGGGGATGACGATTTAGGTGGATTAATGAGAAAACCGACGAGAATAAGGAAACCAAATAGGCACAGAAGACCGAAGCGCGCTCTTTTACCCGCGCGTTTTGCGCTTGGCATTTGGTTTTGCGTGCACTTATATGAACTATTATTGGAGAGATTAGTTTCTTTATATTTTTTTCGATAGAGAATAGATTTTAACGCATCGATTTTTCTCAATTGTACTTGGAAATTCGCGCATGACGTCAAACGCTAACGCATGTCTACGGAACGCTGCTTCTACCATCTCTTCGCTCGCAAAAATCTTCATTTTTGACTCTTTTGAACTTCGATCGCGACAACAAATGTAACAATTTGGGGTGCGGCTGCGTAATTTTTTCTCGCGTTCAAACAAAATATTCAACGTTTCGCAGAAACAATCCAATAAATCGGCGAGCCAAATACATTCTGCCGCAATTATGACATCAATAGCATCCACCTCCTTTTCTGAAGCAGTCAACTGATAGCAAGCCATGGGTTTCTCCCAGTTCAAAGCGATGGCTCGAGCCAAGCCACCATGTGTGCCAATAACGCGCAAACCATTTTCTGTGAGAGAAGTACTATTTTGTTCAATGTTTTGCATCAAAATACCCTCGACAACGGATGGAAGATCTGTAAGAGTGACGTTTGCTCCATTAGCGATTGCAACTGCCAATCCGCATAACCCAACACCACTTCCCAGCTCTACGACGTTCTTTTTCAAAGTGAGGTGTGGCATCTCTTGGACAAGAAAATCTGTGAAAACACTCGCTCCTTCCCAAACTCTAGCGAAACCAGTCGTTGCGGCGACGGAATATCCATCGTCGAAGAAGTATGGATCGATTGCAAACTCATCCTCTTTGAT